>VXBP01009712.1:461-18302 GCA_013400115.1 Rhinopomastus cyanomelas
CTGGACAGGCTGGAGAGCTGGGCTGAGAAAAATTTAATGAGATACAACAACGGTAAGTGTAGAGTCTGGCATGTGGGCAAGAACAACCCCAGGAACCAGTACAAACTGGGGACTGACCTGTTGGAGAGTAGTTTGGGAGAAAGAGACCTGGGGTTCCTGGTGGACAGCAGGATGACTATGAGCCAGCAGTGTGCTTTTGTGGCCAAGAGGGCCAACAGCATCCTGGGGTGGATCAAAAGGGGGGGTGGTTAGCAGATCGAGAGATGTTCTTCTCCCCCTCTACTCTGCACTGGTGAGGCCACACCTGGAGTATTGTGTCCAGTTCTGGGCTCCTCAGTTCAAGAGGGATGTGGAGCTGCTGGAGAGGGTCCAGTGAAGGGCAACAAAGATGATGAAGGAAGTGGAGCACCTCCCTTACGAGGAGAGGCTGAGGGAGCTGGGTCTCTTTAGCTTGGAGAAGAGAAGACTGACGGGTGGTCTCATTAACGTCTACAAGTATTTGAGGGGTGGGATGGAGCTGGGCTATTCTCATCGTCATCTGGTGATAGGACAAGGGGCAATGTTTGTAAGCTGGAACATAGAAGGTTCCACATCAACCTGAGAAGGAACTTCTTCACGGTGAGGGTGACAGAGCACTGGAACAGGCTGCCCAGGGAGGTTGCAGAGTCTCCATCAATGGAGATCTTCAAGGCCCGCCTGAATGTGCTCCTGTGTGACTTGGTCTAGGGGATCGTGCTGTGTCAGGGGGATTGGACTAGATGATCTTTCGAGGTCCCTTCCAGTCCATACTGATTCTATGATTCTAGCAATTGTAATTATTAAACAGAATCTGAAAAGAGTTACCATTTAACTAAAGGAGAAAGCTTTAAAATTACTCAAACTTGCAAGAAATTACTAGATATAATGTAAGAAACACTGTGGAACAGTACAAAGACTAGCTATGAAAGTCACTGCCTTCTTTAAACAAAGCACAGTAGAAAACAACCAATGCTAAATCCATGCCAAAGGACTGTGTGAATGAAAACCCAGTTTACTCTTGTTCTTCTTGGTTTTTGTTTAAAATTAATTAAAACCAACTAATTTTTACAGCCTTTTGTGGAGTTCAGCACTTTCCGTACAAACAATGCATTCAAAACCAAACAATGCAAAGATATAGGATTATTTTGTTTTTAAAGCTCATAAATATCTCTGGGTTTGAATCTGTCTGAATAGAGATATGAAAAATTTGTAATTACTTAGAAAAACAACGAAATCACTTGTACAGCTTTACTTCCAGTGACCTGGAAACACTAAGGCATTGATAGCAATTTCATGTAAAAATGCAAATAACCACACTTATGTCTGTAGTGGGAGGAACAGGAACTATGCCAGCGATGCAACAGCTCACAAAGAACAAGGAGTGCACAAGTGGTAGTGGGAAGAGCTTTTTTCACAATTCACAGTAGTCAGGTTTCAGTTAGTAGAGGGTCTAGGTGGTGTGTACTCCCAGACTCTACTCATCGAGTGGCTTTTAAATTGTAAACTAAAATGGCTGCGATGGACGTTTGATTGCCGAGTGCCTCTAAGCTTTTTCTCTCTTCTACACGCAGCTTTTAAAGAAACGTGGAATAGAAGAGGGGCTTCTTCACTGTATCATGAGTTGGTTCTTCCACAATGAGCTTTGTGTGCATGCCTGGTAAAGAGCGAAGTCACACAGCTGTTGCCTGACACTGCATATTTGAAATTTGTATAACCACTTCTATTAAAGCCTCTACTTAGGCCCCTCTGGCCAGAGCAGTCTCAAGTTAATTCAAGTACCAAGAATTGTGTCACATCAGCTCCGCTCTGTGAAGTTCATAGTGTGGGTGTGTTTTCACAAAAAAATGAAGGAAAAAAAGCACCACTTGCAGGGCATTTTTAACCTCATTTTCTTTCCAGGTGTCCACCCTTATTTTCAGCTCGGTGATTGTTTTGTTTCTGCTTAATTTCATACTCTGTACCTTTTATTTCAGTGGGTTTCTTTTCAGGCTTTTTGTCTTCTTTTCCTTTTCTGTACTTTTGCTCTACTCTTTCTTGTTCTTCCTCGGTAGTCACCAATTGCATTTTCACCTCCTCTGAGTCTTTGTCCTCTGACATTGTCCTCCAGCTCTGTGTGATTCTGTAACTTCTTCCCAGTGAGGGTGACAGGGTGCTGGAGGGGGCTGCCTGGGGGGGTTTGTAGAGTTTCCTTCTCTGGAGACGTTTAAAACCCGCCTGGACTTGGTCTAGGTGATCCTGCTGAGGCAGAGGGGTTGGACTGGATGATCTTTCAAGGTTGCTTCCAACCCCTAATGTTGTGTGATTCTGTGAAGCTGATCCCAAAATTGTTCTATTTATTTTAATCCAGACATCTTGCATTTGGGAAACACTAATGTAAGAAGAGGTACGGAGTTTTCCTCAAAACGCCCCAGAGTACGAGTCTAGTTCATGGAACACATTCTTTAATGAGGCTCTCTGAGGAAATACACATGCTTTCAAAAATAACTCTCATGGGTCTGTCTTCACACAGAAATTGAAGCCAGTCACACATTTTGTCTGTTTTGAGCATTTCCTGTACGTTGACAGCTCTTATTGCCGTTTCCAAAAAAACCAAACCAGCAGGATCTTGTCAAAAAAACCCCAAACCTTGCCTGCTTTGTAAATCTTCCTCAGCCATGTTCAATACTTACAGAACTTTTCCCTCTGCAGCTATATTTTGTTCTGACTACTGCTCCCAGAAATGCATTTTGAAATGTTAACAGAAAAAATTCTCAGTTGGAAAAGTCTGGGGGTTTTTTTTGGTACTTATGAAACTTCAAATTCTGATGGGTTCTGTTAGTGCTTCAGCACTTCCCACTAGTAGGCAGTGGGAAGAAGAATGGGAAAAGGAAGCCGAATAGCTTTTAAAAGTCTGCTCATCAGGCTTTTACCCCAAACACCAACTATAGTGCAGAGTATGTAAGAACGTAAATCGCACAAGGTAGAGGCAGGAACTGTTACTTCTACTTCAGTAAGAATTAACATTAGTACCACTACAGTATTTTGATGCCACTGAACAAAATCCTACAGGAGAAAGCTCATTATTCAACTGAATTTTCATGTGCCTATCCTACCCCTGTGTCAGTAAACAAACAAAATCCCACTCCTTTGGCAAGAATCTCCCTGATTTGGGCAATAAAGAAATCAGGACATACGTGAACTTTACAGTGACGACACAGAGCCAGCATAATAAAATCCCTTCCCAACCCTGAGGTGCAACTCCTTCAAAACAGCTTTACCAGTTTTTGGGGTTTTTTTGTAAAAAGCCAGCAGATACAAACTCAGGTTCCTAAACCTAAACCATGTCTCTTGACGTCTTTACCACCGGCGTTTTGAGAACGTTGTATCAGTTCTGTGAATGCTAAAGTAAGGTGTAAAGATCCGAAACGCCACAGACATAATCTTGTACTTATTTCCCATGTCCACTGTATTTCATACAGGATTGAAGGTCTCAGACTTCACCGAGACCAGAGAAATCAAAGAAAGTTAAGTTCAAGACCTTAACTTAGTTTATTTTTATGATGGACAAAGTTGAACCATGCCCGAAGGTGCTTGGTTCACTTGTTTGAACTCTCCAAAAACTGCAGTTCAGTTTTGATGATCACGCACACACACACAACAGCTGGCTGCTCTCTAATCCAGATTCAGCTCATACACCCCTCACCCCCAACAACTACAATAGATGATTTTACTCACTACCAGTCAATAGTCACCACCAAATGCAGCATTTCAGAATCTGAAATACAACTGCTAGTTGTCAGACTGATTATCTAGACACAACTGTACCACCCGATAGCGCGAGGTACGCCGTCAAGGACAAGTTATCATTTTAAAAGCAAATACTATTTCTCTGCATTTGCATTTCCAAAATCTGACTGGCTAGTCCTGTGTCCATTGATGGACCTTGGAGAAGATTTAAGTATTCCATCAACTTCTAACATTTTACAGGTCAAGTTCTGTTTATCTTACAACCACACTGGACAAGACAGCTGTGAGGATAAACTACTTGAAAAGTTTTCCATTAGACACTTCTATGAGTTCTCAAACAGAGTAATTAATGCAAGATGCTTCCCAGAACTCCATACTGTTGGGCGACAGGGTTCTCTCAGCATGTTTTACACGTTAAAGATGAAAATTATTCCAGCTTCTGGAAAGGAATCCCCAGCAGCTGAAAGAGCAAGCTGAATACGAGTGACAACAAAGATGTAACAGGTGAGAAACACAGATAGAAAGGGAGATGCAGTTCAAACACAGAACACAATTGTTTTATAAACTTCTTTTAATGAAGAAAAGCTTGTGACCCAATGTCAACATCAGCTGATTTTTCTCGAAACACTAAAATGGTAAACGATGACAGCTGCTGCTATGTTGAGAACAACCATTCAGCTCATTTCTGAGAGCCTGCATTAGCATACCAGGCTAAGACCCAACCTCAAAGCATGAGCTCTGGAAGCTTTTTAAAAACCAGACAAACACTGGCAAGCAGCAGATCATGAGTGAGAAATAATCTGCTTCCAGATTTGTGTTTGGCATAAAATAGAAGGCACAAACCACAGAGCTAGTGGAGTTTTTCAAATTAGGAATAGTAAGCGTTTGCTGTACAAGTCCCTCAGAGTAGTGCAGCAGAGTCATCTAAAGCACAGGATTAAGACTCCAGTCTCTTTGAGGACACGGGTTTCAATACCACTGCTCCAGGAATTTAACAGTTGCTGTCACTGTAGGGGCAACTGATGTAGCTCTACATGTTACGTTAATCTGTTGCTTTGACAAGAGCAATTAACTACTTCAGTTCCTGCTGAAATAGTCCACAGACTTTGACAAAAAAGGATGATGTTGGTCTAACACACAAAATTCTTACCTCTAAAGGCCAATGACACCTTTGAAATTAATGATTTTTGACGGTTTGAGGTTCCAAAGGTCAGATCTGATCACTAGAAAATTTACTGCAGAATATGATCAGACTGAAACACAGCCCTAGAGCAAGTTACCGCTAGTTACGGATGAGATAGAAAAATCTTATTAGAAAACACGTGGAAACATCTTGAAATGCTGGTTCCTAGAGAGTCACAAAGGAAACATATTTAAGGAAAGGCATGTCACTAATGACAGCAGCTTGTACAGATAAGCCTGAGGAAGCCTTAAACTAACATGGAAACTGTTAGCACAGTCATCATGACTCCAAAACTGCCACGGCTCTATATCAGTTTTGCAAATGTGTACTGAACTTACTGCTACAACCATCTAGTGGTAATGCTCAAGAAACCAAGAAACATGTTGTACGCATTAAGCTATTTCTGGTTTTGAGGTGCAAGATGGTGTCAATTATGCATCACAAATACACAATGCAATAAAAAACCAACCCACCAGTTATTCAAACCCCCAGTATTTATTCACTTGTTGGTAGAATCCTAGAAGCCACTGGGTTTGAAGGAATCTTTAAAGGTCATCTAGACCAACCTTCCTGGAGCAGGCAAGAACTGCTTCAACTAGACCAGGTTGCTCAGAACCTCATCCAGACTGACCGTGAATATCTCAATGGATGGGCCCTTCCCACCTCTCTGGGCAACTTGGTTTTTCCACTCTCCTTGGAAAAACTTCTTCCTTATATCTAACAGAAATCTCCACTCAGTTTAAAACCATTATTATCTCTCGGCCTTGCTAAAATGTTCCTCGCCATCCTTTAGATTCTCTTTAAGCACTGAAAGGCTGCAATAAGGTCATTTCAGCGTTATCAGCTTTAAAAGGCAACCACAAAGGAGCACAGAAACTGCATTCTCTATGACCATTTTTTCCTTATTAAGAGAGAAGGTGGGCACCAGATGAGAATTAGACCTTTACTATTGCTGTAAGGTTGACAGCTACCCAAGTGTTGGAGAAGCACACAGTAACACACTACAAGACCTGAAGACTGAAATACTTTTTTACAGGAGACTGTCACAAGGATCAGGTAGTAGGGAGCTGTGGAATAGGTTGGCAGCAGATAATTAATTCATCTGATATTACCTTGCAGGCATACTATACAGTATCAGTTTTTAGCCTAGCAAGCCTCTCAAATAAATCATTGGGAGCAACATCATTTCCCTCAATGCTCCTCATAGGACTTACGCTCTAGACCCTTCAACAGCCTCACTGCCCTTGCCTGGACACACTGCAGCACTCCAAATGTCCTTAACCGTAATGAGGTGCCCAGAAGTGAATGTATTACTCAGGGTGTGGCTTCACCAGTGCCAAGCACAGGGGGAACACTCACTTCCCTAGTAGTGCTGGCCACACTATTTCTGGTATGAGGCAGGATGCCATTGGCCTTCTTGGTGACCCAGGCATGCTGCTGGTTTGCAGTCTGACAGCAGTCAACCAATATCCCCACGTCCTTTTGCACCAGGCAGCTTTCCAGACACTCTTCCCCAAGCCTGTAGAGTTACCTGGGGTTGTTATGATCCAAGTGCATGACTTGGCACTTGTCCATGTTGAAGATCATGCATTTGGCCTTGGCCCATTGATCCAGCTTGTCCAGATCCCTTTATAAGGCCTCCCTACCTTCAAGCAAGTCAACCCTCCCTCACAACTGGGTGTCCTCTGAGTGTGCACTCAATCCCCTCACCTAGATCACTGTTAGAGATATGAAAGGGAATAGGCCCCCAATATTGATCACTGGGGAAACAAATAATCAGGATTTGAGCTTGAACTATGAACTTACAAATGCTGAAGGCAGGAAAAGGACTCCAAGCTCATAAGAACGGATCATCAGTTGGGAACCATTTTTCTCCAGAGCTCCCCAAGCTGCTTTAGATAGATTGGCACTGCCAAGAGAAACAAAGCATTTTGGTGAGGCACGATCTTCACAGCAGCAAACGTTGTACCACAGGTGTAGCAATACACTTCTAGCAGAAGAAGTTCAATCAGAACAGTCTTTTTTGATATTTTTACAGTACAGTGCGAGCAGAAACAATATATAGACAAGTATTCACACGACAAATACGGATGATTCTACAAGCCAACTGGTGTCATACAGACGTGCAAGAAATTCAGCCTTTTTGAATCTTCTCTGCATGTTTCAGAAACAAACGTTAAACTACATCTTTTGCTCTTGGAACTTTGCTCTTAGATACATGTGTGAAAACAAGTATTTGTCAAAGAGGTGGCTTTGTTTTAATGCTATTCTGCACCACGTGGTGGTTAATCCTTCAGCAGCACCTCCCAAGAAGTAGATCAAGTTGGACTAAAAAAAAATTTCTATGCAATTCTGTTGTCAAAACCTATTTCGACAGCAAAACACAAAGCTTCAGCATTAACTGACAAACATACTAGATACTTTACAATAGTAGCACATGGTGGAATAGAAGAAACATGAGAAAACAGAAGAGCAACCAGGATTTTCTGTATTAGGTAGACTTAGTATCACATGCGAATGACAAATCCTTTAAAATGCACTCTGATCACTACTACTACTGCAGGCAACTGTGATTAAAGAGCCAGAATACAAAGAGGCTAAAAGACCAAAGTGATCAAGCAGTTAAGACTAAGGATACAGAGATCATAACCTGTAGTTACAGGGTCACACAACAAACTCTTTTTTAAGTGAGAGGTATGTGGTTAGTCGTTTACCTTGTAACTAAGAACCACGCAATCTTCTGGAAGTCAGGAGAAGGTCTCATGTATGTCTTAATGTGAGGCATTGCATGACTTCGACCTGAGACTTCTGCTGACCATTTGCTAGAAAAAGAAAAGGAATTCTTCTCATATATAGTTTTATTTTGAGGTCTAAAATGCTCACCATAATATAGTGCTGCATTTTCAATAATGCCCTACGCTTGTCACACTCAGTAACACTTGTTTCCGCCTATAGAAAGACTCAAAATACCTTAAGTGAATTTTTACTCCTGAAATCCAATCCTACTAGCAGTCAGAAGGGCATGATTTTTACTTGTTTTACACAGCAGACATTGTCCTCTGTGTATCAGGCTCTTCTAACACATTCTTGCATTCCTGCACTCCAGCTAGTACTGAAGAAAAGAAGTCCGAACCTCCAACCAAGATTTCTTCTTTGAAGACCACCTTCAGGCAAAGGAGCCTAGCACCAAAGTAAACATCACAACATTTCCCAAACCTCTTACAGTGCATGAAGTAGAAGCAAGGAGCAACTGATAAATTGTGGACAGTAGCCTTCCTCTTCTCTTTTCTGTGGCCCATAGCCACCGAGAAATCTGAGGGCTTAAGAGAGCGGAGACAATATCTGTGCGCATAGATATAAAAGCTAGCCTAAACCTGGAAGGCTCTGTTGGGGAAGTTCAGCATCAATGTTACAGGACTAAACAATAAACACGCAGTAAATACATGTACCTAAATGGAGATCATAGAATCATGGTACTTGAAAATACTTCCCATTCTTAGCTGTTACTCCTCTACTCAAAAATCTGGAAGATGACTTCCAAATACACCCTCCTTCATACAAGGACTTTTCTTTCCTCACTCTAGAATACAATAGGCTAATGGTTTTGGTTATCAAAAATAACTGATCCTCTCCAAAAAAACATCTTTGGTGACCTGTGTTCATTTAAAAGCCTAAGATGACTGAAGTGGAAGGGCTGGAATTATTTACTGCAGTCAACTTTCAGGACTAACTTTCACTTAGTTAAGCCAAGGGGCTTTGCTGTTCAGGGATCAACACCTATTTACTTTAACACCCTTAACCTCCAGTGAAGGAAATAGAAGTGTTTCCACTCTTGCTCTTTAGGAATGAAGGGCAGGTTCTCAGAAGCACTCTTGGCGTGCCTGGAGCAACCCAGACACCTTCATATTTTGATGCAAGCCACAAAGGTCTTGTTAAGAACAAACTAAGCTATGATACAGACATAGGTAGCTAAACTTCCCATACATACACATTGTAAGGCTACACCTTAACTCACTATTGGTTTTAGTAGCTGTCGCCTCAAAACTGATAGTAACACTGAGGCAGTAACACTGTAGACACTAAAAAGAGGAAAAGTAGAATTAAGCACAGATTTTCTTTAGATCTGTTTTGCTGCCTTAACTGACGACAAACCTCTCCCTCCACTTTCACATGCCAAAATTCTGTGATACTATTTCAGTCTACTGCTGTTTTTCCATCTTATAATCTTTGACAATTAAGTAGTTTTTTAGCAAGAGTACTATAGCTTTTCTTCGAGTTACATTCCAGCAATGCAATTATGAGGAGTTTAAATTACAAGTGACTGAAAGTAGTATTCCAAAAAGTTAAAAAATCGGGTAGGAGAACATACACGTTCATCATGTTTTCTTTAGCAGGACAGCACAAATAAGTAGGGTCAAAAAGGGAAAGAAATGATCATGTTGTCTGATCAGGTTCAGGGACTTTTTGGTGATTTTTTTAAAGTAATTACCTTACTGGAAAATTCAAAATGTTTTTATAAAAGCAAATAAATATTTAAGAAATGTTTTTTCTTCAGCCTAAAAATTAGCTTAACTCCAGACAGCACAGTGGAACGACAGAGTGAATTGGAAGGGGTTTCAGGTGACTATAGTATCTCAATGTGTTAATACCGATAAATTTCAACTTCACCACTGAGCTTTCCTGGCATATTTTTATTTTAAAAAAACCCACTGAAAAAAACCCACCACAGAATGTAACAGGTTGGAAGGGACCTTGAAAGATCATCCAAGTCCAACCGCCCCTTCTGGAGCAGGGTGAGCCCCCAGCACCTAGTGTACCCAGACTGTCTCCCATCCAAGTACAAATCAGGCCTGACCCCGCGTAGCTCATCCAACGTTCCCTCTCTAGGAACAGAAGGCATGAAGCAAACTACAGAAGTAATTGCTTTGCACAACAAGGATGAGAGCATGTGTCAACATAACAATTTCGGGCTACTTCCAGGAAAACTGGTTGAAGTCTTTTCAAGCTGCAAACTTTTCATCTGAATGCTGCTGGCAGACAGGATGGACACAGGACTGAGCTCATGTTGCACTAAACTCCAGGCATTTTTAGCCTCATCACAGACAAACACTGTAAGACAAATGCAACTAGCTTTAAGGAATTGTATGGGGTGAATCCAAGCTTAAGTAGCTATTTCTCTAACAGTTAGCAGTCCTGGTACCACGTAACCTATAATCTCAAATACGAGGCGAGGAAAAGGAGTTATGCCTGTAGGTAAAAATGGAATTTGAACATCAGAACACGAATACCTCTTTGATACTTTTTCTGTTCTTTGATGCTCCTAGCATTAGATCTTATCACTAACTAGCTTATCACTGACTTCAGACCACAAATCCTGACACTTTTACCAGTAAGGTGCTACTAGTTCCTCCCTCCTAGTCTTCTGTAACATTTCAGTCAGCACCTTCCTTTCTTTCTAAGTATGCAGTCTCTAATGTGATGAAGAGGAATAGTGAATTAAAAGAGGTTACCTACTTCCCAGTTTTTAAAATGGCTTTTGCTCCTCACATCCTTCCATTTTTCCAATAGCTATTTTTGAATAATTTGTGTTTTTGGGAAAGGAGGAGTGGGGGAAAAAATTCTCTTCCACAAATAAGAAGAAATCTTTTACAATGTAGAATACACTTTGCACTCAAAACTCTACAGGCCTAAAGAACGCAAAGCTGTAATGCAACTATGATTACACACTTGTTCACAGACAGAAAAATACTCTGGCAAACCAAATTTTTCAAAAATAGAAACTTAAGAAGGTAACTGCACAACCAAAAGGCATGTGGTATTGTCAGTCAATTAAAATGAGCATTAAAATACAGTTGTTTCTGCACTGTTGAAGCTTACCAAGAGTTTTCATAGCAGCAATTAACAAAGTCATTACGCACTGTAAATCTCTTCTTATCAGTTAGTAATACTGAAAGGAAAATACAGCAACCTCACCAGAGAGAAAACTGAGCAAACAGCACCTTTTACACAGCAACTAATCTAAGAAAGCAGGTCTAGTTATCACCTACTCTGACCAGAAGAGTGAAATCAATATAAAGCTTAGTCACCTTAGTCTTTTCTTAGTTTTTGAGATATTAAACTTCTGAGTTGCGTTATAGATTAGTTAAGTAAACTCCACTGGCAGAAGAGACAGAAAAGCAGCCCACAAAATAACAAAAATCATATACCTGGGGCAGAGGCAGGGTGGTCTAGATGATCTGGTAGTGAGGTGGATCGTGAACCGGCTACAGGGTGGTAGCCAGAGAGCAGTAGTCAATGGGACAGAGTCTAGTTGGAGGCCTGTATCTAGTGGAGTGCCCCAGGAATTGGTGCTGGGACCGGTCCTGTTCAATCTATTCANCTCTATCTTCGAGGAGACTGAGGGATGACCTCGTTAATGTCTATAAATATTTGAAGGAAGGGTGTCAGGAGGATGGAGCCAGGCTCTTCTCAGTGTCATCTAGTGATAAGACAAGGAGCAATGGTTGTAAGCTGGAACACAGAAGATTCCACATAAATATGAGAAGGAACTTCTTCCCAGTGAGGGTGACTGAGCAGTGGAACAGGCTGCCCAGGGAGGTTGTGGAGTCTCCTTCACTGGAGACGTTTAAGACCCACCTGGATGTGTTCCTTGGTGTATGTGATCCTGCTGTGTCAGGGGGATTGAACTAGATGATCTTTTGAGGTCCCTTCCAATCCCTAATAATTCTATTATACCAGAACATACCATTCCTGTGCTGCCCTGGTTACTGTGGATAGGAAGCTGCTATATGCTGTCTACTCTACGGTAACAGATTTCATGCAGGCTCTTCTCAAGCACTAGTGTCTGTTATTATGGGAGGGTAAGTATCTGCATCTGGGCAGTCACTATACAGCAATTATGAGGGGCTACTTGTCATCTTCAACCGATCTGACAGACTAATTTAAAAATAGCCTTTCTGTTGCCAGAGCAGAACCCTGGTATGCCCTGTGAGACAGGTACGTGAGTGTTTCCTCGCTGTTTTACTCCTACTCAATGAACGATCAAGAAATATTTCAGGTACTAAAACAAGTAACTAAACACAGGTGACATTTCTCTTCCAGGAAGATTCTCATGAGGTGTACTCCTATGGAAGCGGAATCAAGGCTTCACAAACACCTCATTTTATCAACACCTCACATTTTGAGTTATAAATGAACAATCTTAAAGTCTTGAAGTTGCTAGTAGCTGCACTCCTTGCTGAATGTGGTCATAGGGGACACTTCAAAGGCAGGAGAGACAAAGCCTTATAAGCTTTCTGTTCCAGTTCCATTCCTCAGAGACTGACCAGCATGGCTCCAGCAGCAATCATGCTCATTCCAGAATGGAGGCTGCTCTTCTGTATTCTCAGCCCTCTGAAAACATACTTGACTTTACGTGCTCTTACTTAGCTGTGGGTAAAGCATCTTACCAGAGCAACTACAAGCTGGAGAAGTCAAAAGTCTCTGTTGAAAGGAATGAGGAACTGTGGTCTTGTAAGAGGTTATCAGATTTTTATATGGTTTTGGTCTGTGCAAAATAACTTTCCCCATTTTTCTGTAAACATACTGAAACTTGTACAGATTCGGCCTGGAGGAGGCAGCTGGCATGGAATATTTCAGGCTGCTGGAATCTAGCAAAATGTGTAACATGTGAAAATACAAGTTCTAAATGGAAAACACTAGGCACCTTTAACAAAAGATGGTATTACCACAGATGACTAACAATTTTTGCAGCAGGACTACTGCACTTGAAGCAAAAACAAAACCAAAAAGCCTTCCCAACCCTGTTGTGGGGCTCGGCTGAAATCCTGCTAACACAGAAGCACAAGGGGGAAAGTGGAGTACAACTGGAAATTTAAAAAGAGGAGTAACACTATTCCAGTTCAGAAAAGGAAAGTTTAAATAGTGTCCTCCATTAGCAACATTATCCCACTTCGTTTTTACAGGTAGATAGCATGTTTTGCTTATATTCTGGAGACAAGACCAGTAGACAAGGAACTAAAGGCTTTTCTTTTAAAGTGGTTAAGAATCATGCTTCTGACCACTTTCTTTCCCTTAATTTGCTTTTAACAAACAAACATTACAGCATTTTAAGTTTAAACATACAGTCTAAGACAATAAAACTCAAAGAACTGAGTTCTACTTACTGAAAATAAGAATGCAACCAAAGCTGTTTCTGTGCTGTCTGTATACTGTATGGAAGCGAGCCACCAGCTTAATTAAAAACAAAAAAAAAAAAAAAAAGAGAATCATAGAATCGTGGACATCTGTTTTTAAAAAAGCATTCTGAAAGTATCAAACATTTTGGGGAATAAGCTATTTGCACTATCTTGGTGACTTTCAGAAAATTGTTAAATGCTCCAGTAGTATAAACTGGTATATGGTTGTTGGGGTTTTTCTCATGCTTATGACTTATCAAATTCCTAAACACTATGCAGCAGGTTGATACGAGGAGAAACAGGATGCAGACTGTAGAATTAAGTCCTCCTAGAAGATAACTGTTTATGGGTAGTTTTTTGTTGTGACAGCACTTGAAACCAACAGATTAGGATCTTTGTCCATACAAGCTAGAGGAAACGGAACAAGCAGTTTCCAGGGGAAAAAAAAAAAACCCTAAAAATAATTTCAGAAGTAAAAAGAAGAAACTGCACTTTTATTGATTTGGCTAATGCATGTTGGGATTTCTCAGACCGGATTTAGCACAGAGTCATGGCATACTGAGTCATTAGGGTGGTGTACTGAAAATAATGCAGAATCTACTGCATTCAAATGGTCCTAGAAGACAGCATCAGGGTCCGTTACAAAAGCTTACCAGTGTCAGGAACACACTGGCTGCAGTTCATGGACCTGCTCATCTGCACAATTATGTAATTCATCCAGGTATTTCACAGTATGAAAGAAGGAACAGTAAGGAGCTGTTGTGCAGAGAGCTTCTTTGACTTTCAAGCGTTACCAACTTTGCTAAATAGATGCTACAGACAACCAGATGTATTTCAGAAGACCCTGAAATTGTAAGACCTTGCACTCGTGGGAACCACAGGTAGCTATAAAACTTGCTGGCTGCAGTTTCTACCTATGTCCAAATACTACTCAATTCAGAGAAAAGAGAATGCGCTGAGAGCATTCCTGCCAGCCCATGTTCCAGCCCACAGAGTTTTTAGCAGAGTACAACAGCTGCCCTGCTTCACCAGAGCACACATGTCTGCCTTGGAACAGGAATACACGTTTATGGTTTCAGCAATGCCAAAGCAGCACCAAATTATTCAGGTTGGAAGTACCCTCTGGAGAGCTTCTAGAATAAATCTCTGCTCAGAGCAGGGCTGAGCAGAGCACCCTGCTCTGTTCCTCTGAGGAACATTTAAACATCAGAAAAAAGTTTTGCTGTAAGGGCACACTGGAATTTCTATTCAATCACAGTAGGAAAGCTGGAATCAGAGTTCCAGTAAAAGTAATGAGGATTCTAAAGCCACCTATTCTATCAAGATCTTGTCAGACTGACAATTTCAGGTTCATTCCACATCAGCCACTGAAGTGATTTTGCACGATACTGAGATCACAAAAAGCTAAGAAATGAGGGTTCATCTGCCTACCTGGATAGCCTTCCAGACTTTGCCTCACATTGTCCACAGTAGGATAAACCTTTATGGAGGAGAGGAAAAAACCAAACAAGAAGTAACTTTAAAAATGCCGCTCTAAATACACAAGGTGTCAATTTTCAAACCATCTCTTTACATAAAATGTGCTTAAGCAAAAAAACCAAACCAAAACAAAAAAAACCTAACCCCAAAACATGAAAAGCTCAATTTTTCAGACTAAGTAAAATTGCACTACAGCTTAAAGCTAGTTGTGTGCCAGTAACAAAAGAAGACTTTACGGTTCTTGCAGAGATTATCAAAACTAGCTAGAAAGACTCAATCTGCTTTAGCCATTTTAGACTCGTACCTCACATACACTTGCTGAGGAGCAGCTAACACTTGGTAAGCACAGTTTGACGTTTTCTCTTTAACTTAACAAGCTAATGCCACAAACTTGTTTTTCTATTACCCTTCATTGTGGTAATAACCAAAGAACTGGGTTAGAAAATTATCTGGTTTAGGAATTAATTACTCAGGGTTCAGCTACATCTCAGCCGTAGAAGGAGATCAATCTACAAAACCCTATGGAAGACAAGCTTATATAATGAGAGAAGAACTTTGACTGGACTGTACATGTCTGGGACCATGCCGGAAGAAATTACAGTACATTTTTATAGCATACCATACCACACACAAGTAAGCATCACTAAGGGGTATCTTGATGACTACAGGACGAAAACTACATTCATGTCTTCCAGATTTTAAAATCAAAGTAATGACTAAGATTTAAAAGCAAACCAATAAAAGTTAAACACAGGTCATTCACATCTAGAAGACATACCAAATGAATAGGAACATCGCATTGAAGGAGAGTTGTCCCCCTGCTGCCTGCAGCCACCAGACTCTCTTGGAACTCTGAGCACAGCCATTTGGACCCATCAGCTCCCATTGAACCAATGCTCGAGAACTGTCCAACAACAGGCCAGGAGCGCTGTGCTGGTATTGATGAAGCATGCTCTTTCAAAAGCTGGTGAGAGAAAGTAAAATGTTGTTAGACAGGCAAAGAGCACATTATGTAGTGGTTCGACAGTACCTCTGATATAACAAATCCTCTGTAATTCTTTTCTGACAAAAGATATTAACATTCATCCTACTCAATTTTGCAACAAAAAGTATCATCAGCCTCTCCAAATATAGCCACTGTGCCTTCAAGACAGTATCAAACACCACAGGCCTCATCCAAAAAGCACCAAAGCCAACAATTAAATAGGTAAAAAGAACGCTCACGGTTCTTGCTAAACACATGAAACATTAGCTTCAGAAGTCACAATAAATTAACTAAGTATTTTTACATTTAGTGGTTATCGACCATAAAATTCCTCTCATACCCTAAAATTCCAGCCTACAATATAAGCCTACAAGAAGAGGGGAAAAAAGAACAATTGAAGAGAAAATTGAAATAAGCCTTTTACGGGAGTTCTTTAGCTGTGAATGGAACGTCAAGTCACATTAAAAACAGATGGACATAAGCACATACCAAATTTTATGTAGTGGCTACCTTCCCCAGCTCTAAAGAAGACCCACAAGCAAATGGCTTCATTCATTGCTGTAGTGTTACCAGGTCTATCCACATTGTCACTAAAATAATTAGCATTTTCAATCAGACACATTTGCCACAAGTGCACTTCCACCCTTCAGAGGCTTTTTATGCTTTATTTTCCTTGCATTCAGCATCTTACTAGACAAAAAAACTCATGGAGGCAACACACCATACAGTGCAAGCTCCTGACATGCAAGGGGATGTTTAAAGGAGTGACCTCTGTTGAAAAGGAACGTAATAAATGACATTTTTTTATGTCAGTGGAGTTTGCCATGGGCAGCATTAGGATGTCATGTAAAACTCATGATTGAATTGAATCTTTGCAAAGTCATGGGGATCAGCAGAGGTGCCTGGAGACTGGAGGACGGCTAATGTCACTCCAGTTTTCAAAGAGTAAGAAGGAGGACCCAAGTAACCATGGAATGGTCAGCCTCACCCCCATCCTAAGAGAGGTGATAGAACAATTTATCCTTGACACTGTCTCCAGCAAGGACAAGAGGGTCATTAGGGACAGCCAGCATGGTTTCACCAAAGGAAAGTCATGCTTGACCAACCTGATAGCCTTTTCTGAGGGCATAACCAGGTGGATAGATGGTGGCAGAGCAGTGGATGTGGTCTGTCCTGACTTCAGTAAAGCATTTGACAGAGTTTCCCACAGCATCCTTGCAGTTAAACTGAGGCTGTGTTGTCTAATGATCGAGTAGTGAGGTGGACTGTGAACTGGCTGCATGATAGAAATCAGAGAGTAGTGATCAATGGGACGGAGTCTAGTTGGAGGCCTGTATCTAATGGGGTCCCCCAGGGGTCCCCACTATTAATTACTATTATTAATTTTTTATTATAATAATAAATTATTAATAATTTATTCATTAATGACCTGGATGAGGGATTAGGGATTGTGTGCTGATGACACAAAGCTGGGAGGAATGGCTGACACNAAGCTCCTGACATGCAAGGGGATGTTTAAAGGAGTGACCTCTGTTGAAAAGGAACGTAATAAATGACATTTTTTTATGTCAGTGGAGTTTGCCATGGGCAGCATTAGGATGTCATGTAAAACTCATGATTGAATTGAATCTTTGCAAAGTCATGGGGATCAGCAGAGGTGCCTGGAGACTGGAGGACGGCTAATGTCACTCCAGTTTTCAAAGAGTAAGAAGGAGGACCCAAGTAACCATGGAATGGTCAGCCTCACCCCCATCCTAAGAGAGGTGATAGAACAATTTATCCTTGACACTGTCTCCAGCAAGGACAAGAGGGTCATTAGGGACAGCCAGCATGGTTTCACCAAAGGGAAGTCATGCTTGACCAACCTGATAGCCTTTTCTGAGGGCATAACCAGGTGGATAGATGGTGGCAGAGCAGTGGATGTGGTCTGTCCTGACTTCAGTAAAGCATTTGACAGAGTTTCCCACAGCATCCTTGCAGTTAAACTGAGGCTGTGTTGTCTAATGATCGAGTAGTGAGGTGGACTGTGAACTGGCTGCATGATAGAAATCAGAGAGTAGTGATCAATGGGACGGAGTCTAGTTGGAGGCCTGTATCTAATGGGGTCCCCCAGGGGTCCCCACTATTAATTACTATTATTAATTTTTTATTATAATAATAAATTATTAATAATTTATTCATTAATGACCTGGATGAGGGATTAGGGATTGTGTGCTGATGACACAAAGCTGGGAGGAATGGCTGACACCCCAGCAGGCTGTGCTGCCATTCAG
>VXBP01009712.1:18307-98909 GCA_013400115.1 Rhinopomastus cyanomelas
ACAGGCTGGAGAGCTGGGCAGAGAGAAATGTAATGAAGTATAACAAGGGCAAGCGTAGAATTCTGCATCTGGGCAAGAACAACCTCAGGTACCAGTATAGGTTGGGGATGGAATGTTGGAGAGCAGCTTAGGAGAAAGGGACCTGGGGGTCCTAATGGACAGCAGTGTGCCCTTTTGGCCAAGAAGGCCAATGGCATGCTGGTGTAGATCAGAACAGGGACAGTTAGCAGACTGAGAGAGGTTCTCCTCCTCCTCCTCTACTCTGCTCTGGTGAGACCATATGTGGAATATTGTGTCCCGTTCTGGGCTCCTCAGTTCAAGGAGGACATGTTGCTGGAGAGAGTCCAGCACAGCACGAATATACTGAAGGGAGCAGAACACCTCTCTTATGAGGGAAAGGCTGAAGGAGCTGGGTCTCTTGAGCTTATTTGACAGAGTTTCCCACAGCATCCTTGCAGTTAAACTGAGGCTGTGTTGTCTAATGATCGAGTAGTGAGGTGGACTGTGAACTGGCTGCATGATAGAAACCAGAGAGTAGTGATCAATGGGACAGAGTCTAGTTGGAGGCCTGTATCTAATGGGGTCCCCCAGGGGTCCCCACTATTAATTATTATTATTTTATTATTATAATAATTAATTATTAATAATTTATTCATTAATGACCTGGATGAGGGATTAGGGATTGTGTGCTGATGACACAAAGCTGGGAGGAATGGCTGACACCCCAGCAGGCTGTGCTGCCATTCNGGTGTCAGGATGATGGAGCCAGGCTCTTCTCAGTGTCATCTAATGACAGGACAACAGGCAATGAGTGTAAGCTGGAACACAGGAGGTTCCACATACATATAAGAAGGAACTTCTTCACAGTGAGGGTGCCAGAGCACTTGAAGAGGTTGCCCAGAGGGGCTGTGCAGTCACCTTCTCTGGACTCCTGCCTGGATATGTTCCTTTGCGATTTGGTCTAAGGGATTGGACTAGATGATCTTTCAAGATCCCTTCCAATCCCTAATGTTCTGTGTCTCTGTGAATTTTAAATAATATCACTTTAGCAGGCACTGCAGGTTGAAAAATTTGTAATTATTAGAGGCATCTAATAAAGGAAATTAAATACTTTATCTGAGTAAGCACTAAAAAAAAAGGAATCCCGTGAACTGGAGATATACAATCTTGTATGAAGAAATAACATTATAGTTTATCTAAATAATTTGGGTGGCATTAAAAAAAACAATCTATGTTCCTAGTTATTCAGTTGATTTACAAAATAGCAAGAATCCCAGGATCTAGAACAAAACTAATAAACTGACTGAACTGATGACAACTGCTACATGCAAAATAAATTTTTCAATTATTTTTTCTTTGATATGCCATTAGGGAAATAATGGCCCTTAGCATTTAAGTAAATAAAATAAGTCTCTTGCCTATGTGTGAGCAAGTCTACATTGACATATCTTTCCTCTGTGAGTGTCTTTTGAGAAGGCCTTACTTGGTTCTTAGTTATAAAAGCCTGGCTGTTGATAATGTCACTCATTAGAAACAGCAGAAATAAAGACACGCGAGTGATGGTGTCTCCTCAGACACTTGTAAACACACGACAATGCAGCCCACAAGCTGATCATGGTGACAATGCCGAGGAATATCACGGGCAGTGTCTGCCTCGTCGCAGGCTGCAATCTTATGTTATTGCTAACTTATGCTGTAACAACACATTAAAAGATTGCTGATAATAGCTGGAAAAATGTAGAGGAACTGAAGAACGTTCTCCAAAGTTGTATTTCAAGTCAAAAGGACAGTAACAAAAAGGTTACAGTTTTAGTACCTTTCTGAGCCTAAGATGACCCCACTTTTCTTTGTCACCACCTTGGTATCGTCCAGGGGTAGAACCAAGCAGATACACTCTACAGAAAGCAAAAAAAGCAACACCAAGTTATTTGCAGCTCTGGAGTACTCTGGTTTGCAAAGTATTAAGGTATTCAAGTAAAATCTATCAGCAAAACTGAAAATGGAATTGTAACCAAAAATACTAAACTTAAGTTACTTCAGTCATTAGGTCAAATGACTGAAATGAAACTTAGTTCCTATTACCTACAGCTACTTTTTGACAACCTTTTTCCACTCCTGTAAAGCATACATTCACTCAACTACAAGTTGGCAATTTGACATCACTTGCATAGGACAGATTTTTAAAACTGCCTAAAGTTAGACATGTTTGAAAATTCAGTCTGAAGCAAAATAAACTTACAAAGAAAACTCACGGTCCTAACAAAGATGTTTAATACTTTTGGGAAAACAAAGCATTCAGGTTACTGTCAACATAAAGTAAGTTATACCTTGTCTCTGATAAATCATGTTCTTGAATCAGATCTATCCACTCCTTGAGTACAGGAGAATTGTAAGTCATCAAGTAACTTATTAGGTCAGATTTAAAATTAGTTTCAGATTCACCAGTAACACCAGTTGTTCCCTGAGGTAGCCTTGGATATAAGGGGCTTAGCCACATTCTGAAAACAAAGCCACAAAAACAAGCACAGCACACACATTAACACAGTTTTACTAAGTGATTTAAGGACATCTGAAGGTCTTAAATGAGTACTGGGCAGATTTATTGTGATAGTAACTATAAAGTAACTTTACAATACAGATTTGCTACATTAAATACCATAAAACTAATACTTTCAAATGAAAACAATTCCAACACATTTCTCTGTGCACAAAACTTCCAACACTATTGAACAGGACAGGCTCAGACTAACCCTCATCCAGACTTTCTGTATGAGAAAAACACTGCAACACATTCTGCTAAGCTCCCGATTTGGGTAATAAGAGAGGAAATAACCTGAATTAGAGCATCTGAAATGTCCACATAGTTTGAGGAGTAGCCAACAATGATAGCCTGCCTCCACCAAACTCCATCAGTATAAAATAGGGTGGGCGTTACGCATGGATAACATTTGGAAGCACTTCGTTCCAGCCACACATCTTTGTAGGCTTGGAAACTAAAGGTTCTGCATAACTAACTTTACAATGTGTTGATACTACTCTTTATAATGCAGAAGCCTCTAAAACAGAGAGCCAGCTCACATACCATTTCACTTACAGTAGAAAGCAAGTGGCATTCAGGCTCAGACAGCCACCATCGTTCCACTTTTTCAGCTCCATCTCATGACTGAAAGATTTGTAGCACTGGGTCACGTGATCCAGTGTCTTTTCTCCATCAGTAGCAGATACTGCTGAGAAGCACTCGAGGAAGAATACACTTGCTAGAGATTGTTGCTTACCCCTGAGTTTTCTGGTGCCAGTCTTCAGCAATAAGATTAGATGTATGTATCACAACTCTGAGACCTTCTTCATACAACAACAACATCATTTTCCTTAAAAAAAAAAAAAGAGGAAAAAAAGAAAACAAACCTATAATCCTTTGCTTATTTCAAGTGTACCTACATTAGGATGTGAATTAACAATTTGCTAGAAAGCTCCAAGGTAAGATTTTCAAAAGATTTGTTCTGCACAGTGCAAACCCCCAGACCCAAATTCACGTGCATGCCACCTGCACGGCAGTCATTACACAATCTCCAGATGTTTTCTCAGTAGCATCATCCAACATATTCCTGAGCGCAGCTTAATTACCTCATGCACTTTACTTCCCAAAGCAAAAATGAATACCTGCAGAACACTTCAAAATTTGCTGGTTTTCAGATAAACACTCCTTTGCAGACAGTTTAAAAAAGAGGAATACTACATGCTTTTACTTATAGCAGAATGTATTAAACCCCAGTTCTTTTCTCTTTTGTAAAGTTCAAATTTTGAATGTAAACAAAGGTATGTAGGGAACTAGAAAGTGGAATAGCAAGACAAGCCAATTATTTACTGTAAACTCAAAGTTTTAAAACTAGTAGCCGAGTTAAAATGAAACATCAGTATTTTTAACAGAAGTGCTCAAATTTTCATGTAAGAGTTCTCAATAGTTGTGATGGTTTCCATAGCTCAACAGTGGTCTAAAACCAGCATATCCACGTTATCCTGGAGGATGCAACAGTTTCACTAGAAGGATGAAAGCTGTTGGAAAATGTTTATTTTCATTGCTCCCATGGAGATAAAGCTATGCAAACCCTATCAGCCTCAGATTATTTGTTCAGTATTTTCTGGTTTTAATGTTAGGTCAGCAAAATAACAGTCAAGTTAGTTTCCTGTGCTTACTGCACAGTTATGCCATATGCAAGACCCCTCACCTATAAATGGTTCCCCACACCCGTGTTACATCTTGACCTACGCATAAATTTCATCACTCACCAAGACCAGGCATTATCATCTAATATCACTTTTAAATCACATCAATATACTTTAAGGCTTCGGAATTCCATTGACACAAACAGTAATAGTCTATCTTCCTATCCCATCAATACTTTGAGACACTTAGGCTAGTTAGTAATTGCTTGTACCAGTTCTGTGGTCATCTTTACCAACGGAGCTTTCTGCTGCGTAGCACAGGTACTTACGTATGGTGAGTCCCAAATGCAATATCCAGTTTAGCCTGTAAAATGAAAAAAGCTGATCATTACAAATTCCTAAAGTGTATTCTACATATATTTCTACACATATACATGTCTTTCTATGTTAAAGGATAAGAGATGCTTCTTAATTTTGTTTTATATCACTGCTCTCTAGTGGACAGATCACAAACACACTATTGTTCCCCTCAACATCTTTGTGTGTACACTTCAGTTTCTAGAAGTTGCCCTTTAAATGCCAGCACATCAAAGGGAGCAATCCTCCTCCTCTCATCAGCTTTGGTGGGGCCACATGCAGTTCTGGGTCTGCTTCTGCACTCCCCAGCGCAGTCAGAGATGACATGGACAGAGCATCTGACAAAGGACCACTGAGATGATTAAAGCAAGGAGTGTCTCTCCTGTGAGGAAAGGCTGAAAGAGGTGAGCCTGTTCAGCACAAAGAACACAAAGCTCAGAGGGGATCTGACCAGTGCGTACAAATACCTGAAGGGAAGGAACAAGAGAGAGTCAGACTCTTTTCAGTGGTGCCCAGTGACAGGACAAGAGGAGCAAAGGGCAGAAACAAGAGGCTTCCTCTGAACATCAGGGAAAACTTCTTTGCTATGAGGGTGACTGAGCATTTGCACAGGTTGTCCGGAGTCACCATCCTTGGAAATATTCTAGGTCTGTGTGGACACTGTCCTGGACATCTGGCTATAGGTGGCTCTACTTTGACAGTTGAGCTTAGACATGCTGCGATTAAGTACATGAGGACCATTAAAAGTAGCCTAACAGCTAACATTGCAAGAAAAGGACAGAGGCCAGACATATACACTTATTTTAAAATAGTGCTTTGCTCTGACTGAAGAGTATTTGCAGCACAATTTCTAGGGAGAGAACAAAACATGAGTTACAGGTGCAATAAAGTATTTTTAGCCAGCAATGGTTCCAACACTGCACCTAATTGACATGGACATAGGAGAAGCTTGAAATACTTAACTTTCATTTGGAGTACTAACATAATGGATTAACACATGCAGACTACCAGAAGTAGTATCCTCTAGATCCACTACAAACACCATTTTCCTCTGCTGCTTACTATTAACTACCCTAACAGGTTTATCACATGGGAGATGCTACATTCAGATGCTTGTGTGTTAAAAGGACACATTATATGAAAAAACATTCGTTTACTGTTAGCATATTTGAGACCTTCATTTAAAGTTGTTGCTGCTCCACAACTTACTGCAAACACCTGGTTAGCACAGCGCACAGCAGCCCCAAAACCTGTCACTCAGTAAGTGAGGCATCAATAACACAGTCTCTATGAAACTTAGTGTTACCAGACTGCCTGAGAAGGAAATTACAGGATCATCCTCTGCCTAACAAAGAGCAAGATATCTCAATGATCAGTAATACACTCTAACCAGAAAAATCCTGGAACACCCACAAGCTGCCATAACCACATTCCTCTGCCAGGTTGAAGCCAGTAACTTAATGACTCGAGGACTGCAAAAATCCAAGCACAAAGTCAGACAGAAAACGGCAGGTGCCAGGACACGTGCTCACAGCAATCTTAACAGTATTAGATACTAAAGCTATGTGACAGCTTTTTCTTTTGTAAAACACACTTGAATGACTACGTATTAAGATGAAACTTAAGATTATAACACAAACATGAAAGTTCTGAAGGTGTAAGTTCTCTAATTTCAACTGTTACCAGAACCCAAGTGTAGCACTTCTGTAGAGGTGCACAGCTTGTCTGTGAGCTATGATACTCATGTGGCCAGGGATTCTGTATGAACCCTTTGCAGGTAACAGTCGGACACAAACACAGAGGACCAGCAATGCTGGTACCATGTTCCTATGGACCTGGAAAATATACTGCTTAAAGCATAACCATGAATTCATGACCACCCATATAACGTTTCTCTCTTTTAATCTCTAGTTAGATTAAGTACAATAGATAGCTTAATTTCCAACCAAAGGATGATACTAATGTTAGTTACCTGACAAAAACTAATGTTCTCATAAGGGCGTGCTTGTGCCATCAGTTCTGCCTTGGATTCTCTCTTCTCACCATGAACTATCAACAGTGGCTTCTTCCTTAAATAAAAGGAGATTACTATTAAAGCATCCAGTAAGTAATGAGACTAAACCACTCCGTGTGGCTATGACTTCTAGAACCTGAAATTGACAGCCTTAAAGATGGCACGACAAAAAACAGTAACTACAATAGAACTTCTAGGAGAAAGACACTAGAAAACTAACAAAACAACCCAGGAAAACAGGAATTGCAGAGCAAATCCAATATCAAAATAAAAACTAACTATACGAGATCTTTCGCAGAAGCACAGACGAGTTCCTTACAACTGAACTAGGAACAGAAAAATAACTCTCAGGTCCACACTGCGTATATCAGTATTTCTAAGACAATTTAATCATTGTTAATTTACAAAGAAGGTGGGAAGAATGAGAGTGAAAAGGAGAGAGGATAGGTCTATTCTATTAACTTTCTAACACTCTGTTCTACTGTACATAAAGTGAAAAAAACCCCACAGCCATCCATCATAGACCCACTTCACCTGCAGTAGGCTGCATTACCAGAAAGGCATTTCAAGTGAAAGCAAGAACTGCTTTCATGACAACATCTAGCAACACCAACTGTATCATATCCTGATAATTTACATACAGCTTTTCTGTGGCCTTCCTACACTCCAAGAGTCTACACATAAACAATCAGTAGCAGTAATAATTTTCAACAGCAAACAAGGGCTTAATATTTACTTGGAAGATGAACTTGCATGAACAGAATGATTTCTAAACTGTGTAACTTTATCTTTGTAAAACAAACGTACCGGAATTCCTGTGGGTACTGTCTCACAAGCCATGGCACATCTATGCAGTAGTTAAACTTGCACATAAAAAAAATGAAAACAGACTCATTGAAAAGCAGTGTTTAACAGAATACCAAACCACAGCAAAAAAACCAGCTTTCTATGTGAAGCTATCACTTGATCCTGCTTATATCACATACCAACAATCTTTTAAAAACAGGTACATTTTTTTACTTTAAAATGCATTTTACATTTTAAAATACAATTTGCACTTTAAAATGCTTTCTTTCATGTCTCAATTCAGGAATGAATGATTCTATGATTCTAAAAGCATATCCCAGAATCATAGAATGATTGAGGCTGGAGTGGACCTCAGAGACCATCCACTTCCAACTGCCCTAACATAGGCAGGGACACCTCTCACCAGACCAGGTTGCCCAGAGACCCAACCAACTTGACCTTGGATACTTCCAGGGAAGGGGCACCCACAACCTCCCTGGGCAACCTGTTCTAAGCTCTAATCTAAATCTGTCCTCTTTTAGCTTGTTACCATTCCCAGTTTTCTGTCCCTAGAGTCCCTGGTAAAGAGTCCCTCTCCAGGGGGACTGCAAGGTTGCTGTAAAGTCCCCCCGAAGACCTGCACAACCCAAAATCTTGCAGCCTGTCTTCATAGAAGAGGTGCTCCAGACCTCTGATTATCCTTGTGGCCTCCTCTGGACTTACTCCAAGAGTTCCACACTCTTCTTATATTGGGTACTCCACAAGTCCATGCATTAGTGTTTGTAAAATTTAAAACAGGAAAAAAAAAAAAAGAATCACTCACACATCATGTCAAAGCTTTGGTTCAAGGACTACATGCTTGCCATGCATTTTTAGCAAAATGACAGCAACAGATTCTGTGCAATACAAAAACCCCATCATTCCTAGATTGCAAACACTTTTTCTTTCAAGAAAATAGTTTACATGGACAAAAATACAGTTTTCAATTTCACGTTCGCCAAAAACAGAGGAGAGAAATCGTTTTTATAATTGGCTGAATTCTAAGAACACGGGATGATTTTTACATTTCAATATATTGTTGCACAGTTGAAAGCTACAGAATGTAGAGTTCCCTCTGTATTTTAACAAAGTTCCCTGCTAATATCAGCTACATGACTCAGATACGGATTACCAAGGTTAAGGTTAAGGAAGTGAAATAAGCATGTGAAATGATTCTGGCAAGCAGGAAACTCACCTGGGCAGAAGATACCAGAGTCCCAAAAAGAGGAGATAAAATATCTATTAAAAAAACATTAAAGCATAACCAAGTAAGGAAAGATGGAAGTCAACATTTCACATATTCAGGTCTGATAACTACCATGACACAAGTGCCAGACTGTTCAAAAATTTAGTGTAATGGAGACTTTGACAATTAAATTTACTGTTCTGACTACTGAAGTCACTGATTCAGTGAAACATGATTTCATAAAGAGCATTAATGCTTTCAATGTGGACTACAAATTTAAAAGACTCATTAGAAGAAAGACCAAGATCATACAGAAAAAGGGACATCAAACTTCTGTCTCCCCTACAGACAGGGCCTGAAGAACTGTGGCAGGGCAGAAGCAATAAGGGCATAGTTAAGGCTTAAAAACTTCTTTGGTGCAGACATACTGTAGGATATGTCTCTTCTTTGTTCACTCATGGTAACAGAAACCTGTCTAGGGATTTACAACCTCAACAACTAAAGCATGACTGCAACCTGAAAACATGTCCTACAAATTCCTTCTAGGTGAGACAAAATATTTCATGCCTTATGTCTACAGAAATCTGATTTTAGGGGTTAAATAAACAAAAACCTGAGTCCCTCCACTGGCTCCACACACACCTGCCACCACAACTACTCCTGTGAGAACAGGTCAAAAGCCCCAACAAAGTCACAAAGCAGATAAAGACATACAGCAGTAAAAGAATTGAAGTCTTCCACACCAGGCTGCCGTCAACAATCAGGGAAGCACATCAGCCTGAGGAAAAATTACAGTCCAACTGCATAGGTCTTCATCCTCCTTCAGAAAACTACAAAGTTTTTGTCGTTTTACTATTCCTCTTTGCATACATGTCTAAAAAATGCTTGTTTCTGATTCTGTCTTGTCTTGTAATACACGAGACTTCACTGCTGAACGAGGGGCTGCTTACAGGCACACAGAACTGTCCCCCCCCTGCATTAAAGTACAACTACACAGCACTCCTGAAGTGAAATACGTCCATGAATTCTAGCCACAGAACTTCAGAAGTACTACCTTGTACTGCATCAAGTAACATGGAATCATTCAGCAGCACAAAGACAAGTGCAAAAAACTACTCACAGAAGCTGATTAGGCACCCAAGAAAAGCATCCCTTTAACAGCCACAAAGCCAAAGATAATAGAACCAACTCCTGCAATGGCACACTTGGAATATGAAGCTTCAGCTACACCAAGGAATGTTTTAAAATATCCACAAAGTAAAAAGAAGCATTCTCTTGTAAACAAGTCTCCTATAACCCCACATCTGTAGAAGCCACTTGTTCACCTTTTATGTGCAGGGCTCCAGAATTATAGCTCTGTTCAACTCCTCTGACTTTAGTAAGGAAAAACCTGAAAGGGTTTCCCCTACTTAGTATATCCCAGGTATCTTGGGCTTCACTGGGGGTTTCATCACACCCCTCTGCTTTCTGGTTCTCTGAAAGTTCATCATTTTTGCAAAGATTCAGAGGACGTTCTATGGGCACATCACATTTTTCTTCTTTCAGTGTTTCTTTGAAGACATGCTCTCCCTTCTCTTCAGGCTCTTCATCACTACTAGAAAGACACCAGCCAGAGCCTTCTTGGGTAGTTCTTGGTTTTGCTACTGGAGGTGCTTCTGTAGGAAAACTTTTACCACTGAACTTCACTGGAGAAGCTTTTCTCTTGTGAGCAGCTTTCCTAGCTTCAGAGCACGGATACTGTGGATCACTTATTCTGTCACTTGCAGTATCTGGTAGTGAAGATGTAGATGGTTTCTCACTGTCAGAATTTTCCTCGGTACTTTCATCACTGCTAGATACTGTCCATTTTCCGTGTGCACCTTCCTGAAGCATATTCCTAGTGATGTCAAGAAAAATTAACCAAAAATTAGGCAAGTACAGAACCATAAAGTTAGGCAACCCTGAAGAGCCTGTATGTTGACTATGGGAACCAGAATGTAAAGTCCCCATGACTAGAACATTACAATCAGTCAGCAGTCAAGTATTTTTAGCGGTAGCAGGAAGTCACATTGCTCAGGTTAGAAAAGACCCCTGAGATCAAGTCCAACTAATAACCCTACTCCACTAAGTTCACCACTAAATGGTATCTCTAAGGACCACATCTAAATGCTCTGTAAACACATCCAGAGATGGTGACTTACCAACTCTCTGGGTAGCCTATGTCTGCCTGCCTTTGAAATTAAAAAATTCTTCCTCATGTCCAGCCTAAACATCCCTTGGTGCAGCCTAAAGTTGTTTCCTGAGGTCCAGGTAGAAACTATAATAGAATGTAAGATTAATCAATGATTTGACGATGGGACCCAGATGTAACCTGTGGTTACTGCAAGATTATCGTATTAAGTCCCACACTTATGGGACTTGAAGACTGTCCACCACAATGGTTGCACAGTGAATTTAAGAACTACTGTAGCTTTAAATGGAGATTAAGAAATCATGTACCAATCAGTTTTAGGATAAAGACTGTAATTACGAGTAGAAATAAGATAAACAACGAAGAAGTTAATTGCATCAATTTAGACTGCATGAAAGAATGAATGTGTTAACTGGTGTACTAGTTTTGCAGGGACACCCACTTCTTCGAAGAACTGAGATTCTAACAGCTAATACCTCGGCTGTGAGTGTCACTGGTTTGCACCTGATCGGGTAAACAATCCCACGCGTTTGAGACAACACTTGGGATTAATAAACAAAGCAGTAAGCAGAAACGGTGCGCTCACGCTCTGCTCAGCTCAGTTTCCACATACTGCTTAGCAAGGAGCTCTGCTCGGTGCATCTGGCAGGCCCGTTCGGGCCCGGCAAACAAAGGGACACAGGCGCAGGGGAACCAGCCCTCGGGAGCGGCAACGGAGGAACCCGCGCACAGACTGGTCCGGTCCAGGCCAGGGGACGCGCACTGGGCCGCCTCACAAAGGGGGATTCTGCATCACGCCGCTGCTCCTCGGAGCGGCCACAACGCGGACGCACAGTGCCCCCCGCGGGGCACGAACCCGTACACAGGGTCGAGTGGCGCGACCACGGCTCTACCCCCCTCTCACCTACCGCACCGTACGTACCCCGGGAGCACACAGGCCCGAAGCCCGGAGATCGACGGCCACGCACAGCACCCAGCAATGGGCGCGCGGCCGCTCCCAGCCAATGGGCGCGCGGCCGCTCCCAGCCAATGGGCGCGCGGATGCTCCCAGCCAATGGGCGCGCGGATGCTCCCAGCCAATGGGCGCGCGGATGCTCCCAGCCAATGGGCGCGCGGATGCTCCCAGCCAATGGGCCCGGGTACCGCGATTGTCCCGCGGCCGGCAGTGCGAAAGCGGCGGGGGGCGCCGCGCCGGTGGTTGGATTACCGTGACGGTGGTGGTTGGATCCCGGTGCTGGCTCAAGGCAGGCGCGGTTCATTGAGGTCAGCAGCGCCCTACTAATGGGAGAATCGTATGACAGCTTCAGTGGGGGGGAACCCCGGTGTGAAGTGAACGCCAGAGCACGAGTTACAGCAGAGCTTGTTCTACCCACCAGAAGTAGTCGGCTTGGCTCTCGCTAGCACATGGCAGGCTGGTGGCTGCAGTTAGCCAGTAACGTGCAATAAAATCTGCAGGCTAAGAAAACTGAGTTGCCGAGTTGTTTGGTGCTTTTATGCAGAACTACACGTAATGCTGCTGGCTGAGCAGCTGGAGCAGGGGTCGGAGGCAGCACGTTCCGGGCGCAGATCTAAGTGAGGTGTAAACATCCCATCCTTCTCGCGAGGAGGAAGCTCTCACTGTGGATGGGGCGGCTAAACCCCGCAGGTACAAGAGCCCCCCTTCCCTCTGGAGCGCGGACGCTCAGCAGGGTCTGATACAGAGGGTGTGTAAAAACCGTGTGGTATGGAAGTTTGAACAGCCAGGGCGCCGGTCCCTCTCCTGGTTCTAGAGATGAGCTTAGCTAGTGGTCACTGCCCTCCTAGTGACCTCTAACTATGGTCTGTGTGGCACCGAAAGCTGCTGTGAGGAGGAACGTGGTGACCCAGAAGGAGCTCTGACATAAACATGTAGCTATGCAGGTCGCTGGCTGCAGGGAGTGTCAGAGCCTTTCACTTGTCCCGGAGAGTGACCGAGGTACCACCTGCTTGCAGTGTGAGCAGGTGAGTGACCTGCTCGCTGTGGTGGAGCTGAAAGAGGAGCTAGAGAGGCTGAGGAGGATCGGGGAGTCGGAGAAGGTGGAGCCACACCCGACCATCCCTGAGTGCATGGCAGTGCGTAGAGGCTCCACGTGAAGTCAAGGATCTCCTGTGCTCCAGGTAGAAGGATGAGACCTAAGTGTGGTGAAGAATGGAAAAATGTCGTTGCTTGGGGAAGCAAACAAGTTCTGGATGAGATTAGACACATGAAGGAAGCCTACAGAGGGTGAAATTGAAGACAGGTAGCCTGAGAGGAGTGCAGAGGAATTGTCAGTGCAGCCAGGGACCAGGTTAGGGAAGCCAAAACCTGGATAGAACTATATCTGGTCAGGGTCTTCAAGGGTAACAATAGACATGGTGCATTAATGAAATAGGCCCTCTCCAGAAGGAAACAGGTGATCTGGTAAGCCAAGATATGGAGGAGGCAGAGGTGCTCAATGCTATTTTGCCTCAGTGTTTGCTGGAAATCTCTCAAACCACGCTGCCCATGTCACAGAAGTCAGAGGCTGGGACTGGGAGAAGGAAGCACCATCTGTGATGGGGCAGATCATGACTCTAAAGAACCTGAAGGTGTTCAAGTTCGTGGGACTTGATGGGATTCATTCATGGGTTCTGAGGGAACTGGTGGATGAAGTTGCTAGGCCATTATCCATCATATTTGAGAAATCATGGCAGGCTGGAGCAGGTCCAGAGGAGCAATGAGGCTGGGGAAGGGACCGGAGGGAAAGTCAGATGAGAACAGGCTGAGGAAGCTGGGGTTATTTAGCCTGGAGAAGGCTTGGCCCTTAGTGCCACGGTCTGGCTGATGTAGTGATGTTAGGTCATAGGCTGGGCTTGATGATCTTAGAGGTCTTTTCCAACCTCTGTGATTCTGTGAAGCAGTGTTTTTCCCCATGGCCTACTGATGACTCGTTTTTTGTTGTTTTTATTTTAATAAGTATTTTAAGAAAATAGTCTCTGATGTGTGTCTATAATAATTTAGAGTAATAACTACAGAAAGGTTTTATTAATCTCTGAAAGTAGTCATCTGTGATAACTTTCTGCTGTGGGTAAATGTTTTCTCAATGAACTAGTTTCAGGTCTAAAAATAATTGAGTGTTCTAAACTTAGCCTTGACTGCTGAATCATGAATCCAAAAATGCTCACCTTCCCCTTATCTGTCATCTCCTACCACTTTCATCTTCTTGTTAATATGAACTCTTCTGTTCAATTTCCTAAATGTCTTTTTCAGCAGGACAACCCAAAATATGCTTAAGGCATACAAACAAGAGCGGGTTCTGTGCGTAAGTCACTGATGGCTCTTTCTTGCTAAGATAATGGAGGTGGAGAGCTCCTGGGAAGAAACGAGAGACAAGTTTCCTTATTTCTTCCTGAAAAGATGCCAAGTGGCACCTGCTGTGTCACTAGGCAGTGCATGACCTCCTGGTTTTAGACCATTTTGTCTGTGCAGCTGCACAAAAATTAGTTAAAAACTCTTGTTCCAGGACTGGTTGTGTTGCCTAGTGGTTCTGCTCGTTCTTTCATTGGGCCCAGTTCCAGCAGCTGTTGCTCTTTACCCAGTGACTGCTCACTGTGAAATGCCAGCAGATCCCTGTGTAGGCTTTTCGTGTGGATTTGCTAACATGTGTTAGCTGTGGTTTTTGAGGCAGCCCCACACTTCAGCTGATGGCTAAGCCTTGGAAGTGGGGGCGCTTCGGGCAGTCTTCGCTCTAATTCTGAGAAGCATAACTCTGCGTCAGACAGAAACCGAACACAGAAGTTTGTTACAACCCTAGAAGATGATAGTTAGGATGCAGTTCTTCAGCAGGTTATTGTGCATTTTACTTTCTTGTCAAAATTATAAAAATCAGGGACTACAGTAACAGCTCTTGTGTTTGGAAGCCATGAAGAACAGCCTGGCTAAAGGAGAGCATTTTCAAGAGCTTTTCTAAGAAATAGGTAATGGCGTGCAGACAGCAGTTCTTACTACAGATATAAAACTTAATCACACTGCAAGTTAACAAGAGTTTGGTTTTTTTCAGTAGAAATGGCAATTATTTAGCATCATCAATTTCAATCAAGCAACCGCATTTTTAGTAAATTGTTACTACATCCTGTTCTTCGGTGGTTTTCACTTATTCTATAAATGGGTAGAAATGCTGACTTTGCCCACTAGATGTCACTAACGGACACCTTCCTGGAGAAGGTGGGCACCAAGATTTTGGATCACATTCCTACTGCACTTGTTCCTACTTCAAAGCAGTTTGTTTTGACAGTTCTATGTTATTTTGTCTTGTTTTCATGTGGTTACCACTGTTTAAGCCTTCCAGAACAAGTAGCTGGGAAAACACGAAAGTAGAAAGATTAACCAGATTGTTGAATGGGTATTGTATGTCTATTGGGTAGATCTTTTAGAGTATAAAAATAATAATTCCTGGAAGCCAGTGGCATTCTGGGACTTTTTCCTTTTTTTTTTTTTGAAAATTTGGTCCAGCTTCTTCCCCCAAATGCTCTGAACTACCCCCATATTTCAGCAACAATATGTCTAACTGCACATTCAGGTGTTGTGTTTCAAGTGAAAACAGTACTGCAGCAGTAGTAGTCATGAAAACAGGTGATTCCTCCAGATGAAATTTCATTTCTGCTGCTTTTATGTTTAGCTCTAACTAAAACCACTCCGTACTGTGCGGTGACCGGAAGCAGCACGGGAGACGGCTATATGGTGGAGGCATCCCAAACGGCGGGTGCGCTCTTCTTTTATTAGCAAATACAGGCTTACATCAGTTGTTGACAAACTTCTGATTGGCACCCGCCACTTTGTGGTGTAATGTGATTGATCAAAGCCTGCGTGCTGCGCGCGTGCGGTGTGCGTGCTTGCCCCATGCTCGGAGCACGTGCATGCCCGTAAAAGGAGGTTATATAAGTAAGTGCAGCAGGTTAGCTTCCGGCTACATCCGGTGCAACCAGCTGGCCTCCGGCTACATCCCGGATATGGTGTGCCACTATCCTGGGATGCTTCGGGAGGAACAGAAAATGCCCACAGCACTGTGCCCAGGAGGCCAGACACCCCTGAAATGTGCAGTGTTCTCAGTGATCCAGCTCTGCACTTTCACATCAGGATACCAGTAGGTCAGCATCTGCTGCTGCACAGGATGCTAATAGCAGGACACCCTGACATCCAGTCTGAGCTCAGGACTGCCTACAGCTTCCATCTGCTCTTCTTGCACACCTTATTAAGGCTTTCTAAAAAGAACCTCCCAGACTATTTGTAGGCCTGGCAGTCTATGTGGAAAGTCTTGCAGCCCAAGTGGAACAGAGTGTCTTGGGTTAACTGGTGATGGCATGTTTGGCTTGTCCATTCTCCAGCACCAAGGGCACTTAGGTTGTGCCAGAAGCTGCTAGCATGTTGTCTTATCTCATGTGAGTTGTATTCTGATAACACCGCTGTAAGAATCTCGACTCATGATCACTCAAATGATGCTAAAAAGTGATAAAATACAGCCCAAAGTGGGTATAGCAGTGAAAAAGCCCAAAGCTTTTCCAGTAAACGTTCCCTTTCTGTTTCTTACATTGTTCAAAGATCTTTTCCAGTGATCTCTTAGTCCTCGCCTAAGTCAGTTCTAGAAAGTCGTCTTTCCTGTTGTTTTCATCGTATCATTTAGCTTTTTGCTTTTGTACTTGTAATGAACCTTGTCAGCACACTAAACTAGTACTAGAAATCTTGGTAACATGCTAATCAACGTGTAAAAGTCAGCCCTGTTTCCCCATCAAATAAAATTGTGAGGTTAAATCCTATTCAAAGACAGTAAAGAAGATAGTGCATAAAATCACAATCACAGAACATTAGGGATTGGAAGTGACCCTAAAAGATCATCTAGTCCAATCCCCCTGCCACAGCAGGATCCCCTAGACCAAGTCACGCAGGAACGTATCCAGGTGGGTTTTAAACATCTCCAGAGAAGGAGGCTCCATAAACTGGGGCCATAGAGGAGTGGTTTCAGGATAGCTATAGAAAATGGATGGTGCAAACAGAATTTTTGATTTCCTTCTTATTTAATTCTCTACATTTAAATTTCATTTTAGAAAGATTTATTAAATGGGTTTTGATCAAACTAGGTTTCAGGAAATGGTTGGTCATCAGTCTGATTATTGAAGGAGAAAGTTCTTTAACCGTTTAAAGTAAATTGTCTATATTGCAGTTCCTTTGTGTGTAGGTGAACTCCACAGTTAAGCGTGTTTGTTTAAGCTTACCTAGTTTAAAGTATGGTTATTGGTTAGGATTGTATTAGGACTACATTTACCCTTAGTTTAATGGATTTAAAAGGTGGTATTATTTCAAATCCAATAAAATGTTTTCTTATTAAATGTCACAGATGATACTGTTGTGTAATGTGTATTATTGTGAAATCAGTACACAGTGGGCAGGAATCTAATGAAATATAACTAGGGCACTGTAGAGTCTTGCATCTGGGCAAGAACAACCCCAAGTACCAATGTAGATTGGGGACTGACCTGTTGGAGAGCAGCATAGGAGAAAGAAACCTATGGGTCCTGTTGGCCAGCAGGATGACCATGAGCTAGCAGTGTGCTGTCATGGCCAAGAAGGCCAGAAGCATCCTGGGGTGAATCAGGAAGCGGGTGGTTAGCAGACTGAGAGGTTCTCCTCTCCGTCTACTCTGCCCTTGTGAGACCACATCTGGAGTATTGTGTCCAGTTCTGGGCCCCTCAGTTCAAGAAGGACAGGGAATTGCTAAAAAGAGTCCAGCACAGAGCCACGAAGATGGTGGGTTAATGGTTGAGCTCAATAAAATTACAGGTCTTTTCCAACCTGAACGATTCATTGATTCTATAAATGAGCTCACTATTTAAGAGGATCATATGACTTCATCTAGTTTTTAGGGCAAATGGACAGGTTCTCCTGGATGTGGAGAGACTGAGAATTAAGAACTTTGAAGATTTATGAGAACCTAGACTGAAGTTGGGTAACTGCCATGATTTCAGAGAGAAGTGGGAACTGTCTACAATCAAGATGTTCTGGACATTTTCTCTCAGTTCACCATAGGAGCATGGAACAAAATTCTATTTGTGTGTGTCTGTTTCTTGTGTGGGGCTTTTCTTGATATTTGTTGGGGGGAATCAATTAAAATGTCTGGTTGCCTTTTTCCCCAGGTTGAGTCAGTTGTATCATTGCCTACAGATTCATAAGTGGTTTTGTTAAACTCTCCCTTTGTGTCTGACACTTTAGCTAAGCACTCCAGGTTAAAATATAGTCGAGGTCTCTGACCCACTGTGTCATGGTGACCCAAAGTGGGATGTATGTGGATCCAGACAAGGACCTACAACATTAAAAGTCAAGGGTATTGTGGAGGCTGGTTCTGCTTTTCCTAGTATAGATGCCAAACGTCGTGTTCATTAAACCACACCCTAATTTGTAAATCTCTAAGCCAGGTAACAAGTGCAGAATAAAGATTTTACTCATATTTTTACCATGAGAACAACCGCAAATGAATGCCTGAACCAAAAATAGTGAACTAAGATATAAAGATAGATTGCAGATTTGTAAATACCCAGTGGGCTTGAATATTGTCCCAGATGACCTTTTTGTGTTTTGATGTGCTTTGCAGCCTGTTCTAGAAGCAAATAAATTGCCAGCTCTCAAGATCAATGAATAGGCAGAGCTCCATTACAGGAGCCATTCTGTAAAAGAAAAATGATATAGGATAATTTTCCAGGCTCATCTGTTATTCTGAAAGAGGAAAAATAAGTGGATGAAAAGTGTGTACTGCTTTTTATGGTTTCACTGGCACAGTTACCTGTTTGAATGGAGAGCTGTTCACACAGACACGTTTAGTCTGTTTAGGCAACCTCTGTTATTAAAGTCGTTGTGCATGTGCAGAACCTAGCAGTTGAAAGCAGTGAGACCATAATCCTGGAAACTGAGACTGTAACTGTTCTTCACATATAATTTTTCTAAGAAGACATAAGGTAAGAAACACTGGACATCCTTAAGCTGGAAGTTTCAGATTTGAATTGAGACAGCAGGTGGAGCTGAAGGAATTGTGCTGCTGAAAGAATAGGCTATGAATGAATCAAAAGAAATAAGTGCAGACCTTGTGTTATTTGACAATGGAAAAAATCCTGCAATGTACGGTCGTGTTGCCTTCTAAAGAAAACTTTAAGTTGATTAAATGGAGCTTAAGACATATATGGAAAGTTATGAGGAGACAGCACTAGTCTGTTTAAATGTTATCATAGAATCATACAATCATTAGGGATTGGAAGGGACCTTGAAAGATCATCTAGTCCAATCCCCCTGACACAGCCGGATCGCCTAGACCAAGTTGCACAGGAACACATCCAGGCAGGTCTTAAATGTCTCCAGTGCAGGAGACTCCACAACCCCCCTGGGCAGCCTGCTCCAGTGCTCTGTCACCCTCACTGTGAAGAAGTTCCTTCTCATATTGATGTGGAACCTCCCATATTCCAGCTTTCACCCATTGCCCCTCGTCCTATCACTAGATGACACTGAGAAGAGCCTGGCTCCATCCTCCTGACACCCACACTTCAAATATTTATAGACATTAATGAGGTCACCCCTCAGTCTTCTCCAAGCTGAAGAGACCCAGCTCCCTTTGGAGGGCAGATTTTTGGTTCTTAAGGTTTATGCTTGATTTTAGAATATGTGACCATTTCTTCTAAATGGTCAAGTAGAACTTACAGATTGTGTTTGCATTTCTATTTCTTTCCCTTTAAGTTTATTAAAAGATAAATCTGTGTCAAATGCCTTACACAAGTCAAGATAGACCACATCCACCATTCTGCTATCATCTATCCACCTTGTTATGCCCTCAGAAAAGGCTATCAGGTAGGTCAAGCACAACTTCCCCTTTGTGAAGCCATGCTGACTGTCCATAATGACCCTCCTGTCCTTGATGTGCCTGGAGACAGCCTCTAGAACAAATTGTTCCATCACCTCTCTTAGGATGGAGGTGAGGCTGACTGCTCTATAGTTACCTGGGTCCTCCTTCTTTCCTTTTCTGAAGATTGGGGTAACATTTGCTATCCTCCAGTCCTCAGGCACCTCTCCTGATCCCCATGACTTAGCAAAGATGATGGAGAGTGGCTTAGCAATGACTTCTGCCATCTCCCTTAGTACGCGCGGGATCATCCCATTTGGGCCCATGGATTTGTGCACATCCAGCTTGCTCAACTTATCCCTAACCCAGCCCTCATCAACCAAAGCAGGCTCCTCTGTTGCCTCAACTTCCTCTGGAGTCTCAGCAATCTGGGGCTTGATATCAGGACAGCCCCCAGAAGTATAGACAGAGGCAAAGAAGGTGTTGGGTATCTCTGCTTTCTCTGTATCTCTCTGTCCCCACAACTCAAAACCTGTCTGCAGCAAAACCAGCAGCTGCATCCCCAAACAAAACATGCATGGATGTTCTAGAAATGCTGCAAAAGGAGTTTCAAATTAGATTTAAAGAGCTTTGTCTCCATGAACAGGACACACAGCTTTTCTGGAACCCATTTTCTGTTGACATTGAAACTGTTGATCCCATTTACCAAATGGAATTGGCCGAACTATAGACTTGTGTCTCGCTGAAAGACGCATTCAAATCAAGCAGCCTTACTCATTTCTATGCATCTCTCCCCTCAGAGACATATCATAACCTCAGGAACCAGGCACTCAAAATCACAACCATCTTTGGCAGCACCCATGTCTGTGAGCAGACTTTTCCCCCAATGAAACATCTCAAATCTCCAGTCAGGACCAGACTAACTGGTAAACACTTGCATCACTTGCTACGACTAGCAGTGGCAAACATGGAACCTAACATTGACCATCTCATTAGCCAAAAGCAGGCCCATAGTCCACATTGAAATATTATTTGTTTTGGTTGGTTACCATTGTTCTTCATTTTAAATATTGCAGTCTTTTTGCTGTTTTTTGTGCACTACTACAAATAAAATACGTGCAGTGTGCAGAGGAATGCCTTCTTTTTTCCCAAACTATAGCCCGGCCCCTAACAGTGTCTGAGGGACAGTGAAGCGGCCCCCTGTTTAAACAGTTTGAGGACCCCTGGACTAGATGATCTTTCGAGGTCCCTTCCAATCCCTAATGATTCAATGATTCTATGATTTTATGATTCCATGAATGTCTACACTTAGCCCACGTCCAAGGCTAAGCCACAGCAGTTGCTCTGTCATCTGCTGACCCCTCCCTAGCCAAGAAAGAGGGATCAGGAAAAGGTGCAGTCTGAGAGGTTGACATGAGGACAGATTTTTATTTTAGTTTGATTTTTTGTGTTTCTTATCTAGTAAAAATTATTCCTAATTAGTAGACCACAGCCATCCGTATTTGTAAGGAGAAAAATAAAATGGACTTTTAGAGGGAGACATGGTCATCTTTTACATTTTGCTCGGTGTTATCTGAACTGCTTTAAAATCTCTTGAGTGCAAAGATGGCTGCACAATTATACGGTAACGAAACACAGCAAATATTTACGGCTTTTGATGTGCAAGATAAGGCTTTTTTTATCAAATGCTTGGAATATTAATGTAGTTCTAAACCAATTAAGTAAAACAGACCATATGAATGAAATAAAAGACAAGATTTTTCTGGATTCTTCAAAGTAAGTAAACCTCTACCAGATCATGATGATAGTGCTAAAAATCAAGTCAGAGTTGGTAGGCTGTAGTATTCTAGATGGTAGCTCCGGATTGTCTTCTTCTGTCCAGGGGAGGTTTAGACTTGACATTAGGAAAAGACTTTTCACTGAAAGAGTGACCCGGTCTTGGAATGGGCCTGCCCACAGAGGTGGTTGAGTCACCGTCCTTGGACGTGTTCAAGGTTAGGCTGGATGAGGTGCTGAGTGGCATGATCCGGATGATCTAGATGTTAGATGTTAGGATTCTTTGGATTTAGGTTGGACTGGATGATCTTTAAGGTCTTTTCCAACCTTATCATTACTGTGGTACTGTGATACTGTGATACTGTCTGTTGTATTATCAGCTCCTTCAGCTCTAAAACCAAACCTTTAGGCATTCACACTTCCCACTGGCTCTTCTTGCCTCTCATTATTTCTCTTGCTCATACTCATGTATCTACTTATTTATGCCACGTATTTTACAGATTTCTGTCTCTGGCGATGGCTGTAGATCTTTTTACTTCTCATCATAGACCAAAGAAGGGAGACCAAGGCAACAAGGTTTATTTTTTCTTGTTCTTGTGGTAGGTGTAATAGGTAATTCTTTTGTAATTAATGGAATATTAGGTAATTCTTTTGTTCTTACTGGACAGCAGTTCTCCTACTACCAAATTGGAAGGAGGAAAACTCCATCGGGAATTTCTGAGCTGGTGGACGTTCTGCGATCCCGTGCCTTTTTCTACCCGACCTGAGACGGTCCTTGAAGAGAGGGAAAGTGAGACATATGGCAGATCAGATGCTGGGATAATCATATAAGCATCCACTCATCCTTTTTTCCCATGAACTAGAGGTGGCTGCTGAAGAGTTATTTTTAGTGAGTTATTTCAGAGGACTTAACTGTTTCACTCACTGTGTTTTTGTTTGTTTAGCTGTCTGCTGCACACAGTCTGGCACAGCCCTTTATTTTCCAGTTGGATCTGGAAGTGAATCCACAACTGAAGTAACTGATCAGTTGAGATTGCTCTGCTGTAATCAGGGTAATAAGTCTGCAGCAGAACTAAACTGAAGGGGAAATTTTGTATGAAAAGGAATTTGAAATGTGATGCTGAGAGCAACTAAGATGTCTGTGGAAATGATAGATTGGTAATGCATTTTACAGTCTCTATTTTCAAGGTTTTACAACTCTGTAATTTTCAATTCAGAATGTCTACTTTTAAAATTAAAAGTCAAATAGGAGAGCTGTAGGTCTTGTAGGCACAATACTTCCAAAGAGTGTTCACTGTGGTAAAAAGGAATTGCCAGTATAAAATCTTTCTTAGACTGTTTGTGTACAAAATGTGGTTATCTTAAAATACTTTTAATAAGGTAACTTAAAGAGTGGATAATAATTTAAACTATGTTATTTGATTAGTTTGTGTGCAAATATACTTGTATTAAGTGGTTTTAAAAAAAAACCTCTTTGTTGTTTTCCTCTTGCTTAATCCTGATTTAAAAGATAGATTTTTGATCTCTGAAGACTTCAGGAAAGCCTTCAATTCTGTTTCTTCTAAATGATCTAAAAGAAGTCTCAGGTAACTTTCAGGTAAGGTTAATGCAAAACTACGTATTCCTGACTTTTGGTTATGTGTATTTTAGTTAATTGGAATCACTAGATTCTGTTGTGTGGCCGAAGACCTAAGCTTCAGCACATCACCATTGCAGTGCATTTAGTAATAAATTTTATAAATAGAAATACTGTGTGTAAATAATGCGATAATTAAGATAAAGGGCATACACAGGAATAATAACTATAATTAAAATAACAAATGTTCTCAGATACAAAAGTAATGTGTTGCCTGTGCAGTTTCTTAAGAAGCCTAAAATAATTTACTTTTAATTTTCCTCCTGTGACCAGGAAATCTGCATTCAAGAGATTGTCCGTTGGACAATTCAGTTAAATTCTATTTGATTTTTGAAAGGAAGCAGTGGTGAGATTTCTTGTAAAATGAGATTAGCTCAGAAGTGAAAGGACAAAACTCGGAACAGTTTGCTGATCATAAAGAACATCTTACTTCTGTAGTTGCCAGCAAACATCACGTTAAACACGTTGTGGAAAAAGCTGCAATGCCACGTGGAAAACTTCATCCTTGAGGTGTCAGTGGCTGGTTTGGAGGTAACTCGCTGAGAAAAATCTTTCACTTTGGAAGATGTAGCCTCTGAAGGCTTGCTGAGATCATCTTTAAACGGTGGCGCTAGCTTAAGCTTTCCTTTTTTGCAGTTACCTGGGGTTTTGCTAGAAAGCGTAATGCAGGAATGGGACTGTGCATTTTTGAAGTGTCTCAAGTCTTATAGAATAATATTGTGGTTTTGCACTAAACCTGTAGCACATTTGGGGAAGAGAAATGATTTTGAGCAGTTTATTTTTTTTATGTCCCAGTGATTTTTGGTGTATTGTCAAGAAATGAATCAGAAACTGTGGGTAGAATGGCCTGAGTCCTTTTAAAGTGTTTTATTTCAAGAACTTCTGTGAAGGGCCTAACGTCCAGTTTTTCTGTCTAGCAGTAAAATGTTTTTCTTGAACATGAATGTTTTTAGGTGAGAAAACAGTATGTAGTCACTGTTTGTACTGTTTGTTTGGTTTCATTTTGCATTTTGACATGTTTGTTCATTATCATTTGAAAAATTGCCAGATCAATTCAGGCTTCGCTTCCTAGTGTAAAATACTTCGGAAAACCTTTGGCCTTTTTTTTTCTCAAAGAAGTCCCCAGCTTTCAAATTCAATTATGATGATGATTAATTTAATAAAGGAAGGAAAGCACAACCAAATGTTATGGTCTGTCATGCATCTGGTAAAGATCTACCACAGCTTTAGTGCTACCACATTAGTTTGTAACTGTCACAGTCCAGCAGGTAAAACTTGTGAGCCCATGTATAAACATGGAAAGGCACAGAACCTGAAGAGAAACACAGGGGGGTTTTGGAGAAGCTTGCCTGTTCCTTTGGTTACTCGAAAGAAATTTCACAGAGCTGTTGTGCAGCACAGATTTCTGTAGGACTGAACGGGCCAAATCTGCCTGGAACTTTTCAGAATTTTAATTTGTCGTCAGAGTCCTAAGTCTTCTTTTAGGTACCTGTCCTGTTTGAATAGTTCCTTTAACTCTTGGTATGTATGTTCAACTTTAGGTAGGGGAACAGAGCTGAGGCTTCTGTCCTCCACAGGGCTTTACAATTGGATTAAAAAAGAACCCCAGACAAGTGTTTGAGGTGTAGATGTTTGTCAGCAGCTTCGATGTGCTTGTTAATCCATATTACATTTGGTTTCTAAACCAAACACTATATATAATTTGATATTTGCACATATGTTTCTTGTTCTTTAATGCAGAGATAACACTTTAATAATGCTTTAAAACACTGCTTTTATGTTAAGCGAACCAACTCATGTGTCGGTTTACATGTGCATGTAAGATGCTTAGAGCCTTTAGACGTGATGACTGACTACACGCGAGTTCTAAAACTTGGCGTACGTTAGTGATCAGTGCAGCACGTAGTTGGTAGAGTAAGATGTCTGTGCTGGGCCCTCAGTGTCTGTAAGACCTTCACTGATGGAGTCACTTAGACTAGTAGTAGTCCGGTCAACAGACTGAATGATGAGTAGAAGGGGGAGCGCTCTGAGTGCATGCCAGGAGCATGTCTTTTAGTTTAATTTTGTCTGGAAGGAGCACAGTCCGTGTCCTGTAATCACTGCGAAGTAACAACTAGCAAGGAAGACTGGGGGAATTAAACTCAAATGAACGTTCCAGATCCTGAGTAAAACACAGTGACATATTGAGACACGGGGAAACAAAGGTGGTGTGCTTCAGAGCTCTGTGAAGTTGGTATATGGAAAGGGGTGGGGGTTTTTTATATTTAGTTAGAAAACTCTCACTTTGGTGGAAGTGTTGTCTCCAAACCATGTCACGTAGTGGTAGGTTCCTTTAATTTGCAGTGTTGTGTGTATTTTCTTACACTTTAATGGAGTAAAATGTTATGGAATAAGCTGTGTCTGTGATTGGTGTTGCAAAAGCCAGAAGGAAAGGGAAGGAAGGGCAAGGTTTCTCTACTTCATTCCCTGCTCTGCAAGCTATTTTCTGCTAAGAACTGTAATTCTCAGCATACTCTTATGCATAAAAACAAAAACAAGTGCAGTCAAGCTGCACAGAACACAAGGAAAGAAGTGTATCAGTAATCGATTTACATTAAGAGTGATGAGCCCTGCTGAAGTGATTTAGTTTTCAGATCAAGTAGACTTGATTTGTAGGCGTGCAAAATCCTCTTAATGATGAGTCCCTATGTGTTGAAGTGATGTTAACAAACTTGAAGCTTGCAAACTAAATTAATGTATTTATCTTTCATATATTTTATTAACATTAAAATAAATCTAAAATATTCTTTACCTCACATTAAACAATGAATGTTTCTAACCTACCTGTATGTAAACAGCTGTTGTGCTCAATATTGTTTTATGGCTGAAAAGGTAACACCTGATACATAAAGCCAATATTTATGTTTCCAATGTACTGAAATCTTAGCAGTCTAGTCAAAGAATTGCTAATAGTACAGATTTAATAATTGGGGAAAAAGAAAATAATGCTGTGACACAAAAGGTCTCAGTGCAGTGTAAGTAAGCTCTGCACCTCCCAACGTATTCTCCTTTTTCTTAAGATCTAGATGTTAGATGTTAGGATTACTGGGTTTTTTTGGATTTAGATTGGACTGGATGATCTTTAAGGTCTTCTCCAACCTTATCATTACTGTGATACTGTGATCTCCCCCTTTTTCTGTTACTATTCTCAGTCTTCCACCGTCGTCCTTTGTCCTGACGTTAACAGGTTATATAGTGAGTTGCCATTATCCCAACCTCTTCACCATAAGCATGTTGTTCTTGTTGATGGTTTTCTTCCTCTCTGGCTTTAGCATCCAGTTTGGGTCATTTTTATACGTTGTCCAGCACAGTTTGCACCTTCTTTCTTCACTGGTCTGCAAGCCCACATTGCATCCAGATTTACTGTACATGGCACATATTTTAGATACTTGTTCTTTGCTCTCTGTCATCCATAAACCCACTTTTGTACAACTTTTGGGCTTGCATTTCTTTAACTGACCATCCAGCCCAGTTGTTTACAGTCTTGGTTCTCTAGTGTTAGCATGTGCCTTGTGTCTTAGTATCCCATGCCTGTACTCCTCTGCCATAACGCTGGGTCAATATTTCTCTACGTCATTATCTTACACTCATAAATATTACATTTTATGTAGAAAGGATTCTTACTAAAGCTACATTTATATGGTATGAAGGTGAGGAGAACAAGCAAAATGTAGTCAACTGGCTCTTAAAAGAACCGCTTTTACAGATAAAGCAAATCTCCGTGCAGGTCAAGCGAGTTCATGCAGTGTTGGGCAAGCCTCGTCCTCGCTGTTGTTAGCACTGGCTGTGCTGTGTTTACTGGGATGCAGGGCTATGATTGTACAGTTAATATCTCTGTCTAGCATTGTGTTTTCTTTTGTGAATGTGTAAAGATGTAGTGAATTAATTGGAATTAGAGTTTCAGGATAGCGTGCCGCTGTTAAATGATCTGTTTTCTGAAAGAAAGATCCCTCATGTACAGCAAGTGGGTGGTTTATTCTGATTTTGATTTTCAGTTCCATGGGAATAGGAGCAAACAAGTTTTAATCTCTTACTGTTAAAATAATACCTAACGTAGACATTCTCCTGAGGGACTGTTTTCTTACAAATGCCAGTAACATACTGCACTTAGCTGTTGCTAAGATTTGCAAGATGCGGGTAAGTTTTCAATTTACACTTCATTGCAATAAGTGACCATGATCTTGCCTGAATGGTAACGTAACATTTATTGTTTCTGAGCTAATACTGCAGGTCTGTTGAACCAAATGTTCCAGGGTTTATTGTGCACCTGGGGTGTCCTCGATTAAAATGCCATCGTTGCGTACAAGCTCAACATTCCTGACGGAGAAGCTGCAGAAGTGTCTGCTGAGGTAAATGCTGTGATTACATGTTCTTTCATGATGGGGCTTTTTGCCATGAGCAGCACACACAAGAATTTCTTTACAATGATGCTACACGGATATGAAACGTGACAAGTCATTTGCAGCAATAATTTGTGATAAACGGGTGACTGTAAGGGGGCATGTTGTGTTTTAAAGTGGCATTTTGATTCTTAAAAATGTGTTTTGAGTGCTGTTCTCCTTTTTCACTGTGGATACGATCATCTTTGAATTATACAGTACTATTAATTAGTGCTGCGGGGAAAATATTTGTCTTCGCTGCTCCGTTTGTGTAGAAAAAATAGGTTATTTGTATGCTAAACCCTTAGACCATGATAATGGAAAGAGTGACAGAAGTAGACTGAAAATCTGTTCACATGTTGTTATGACTGAACCCATAAATGATGAGAAATGTCTTAGAAACCAGAAGTCAACAGAACATTCACGTACAGTTTTTTAAAGCTAGCAAGCAAGAATCAAGTCTTGAGAGAGAGAAGAGTGGCATTCCTGATCAGCATTTGATGCTGCTGTGCCATTAGATGCTAGGCTAACCAGAGGTATGTTAGTTCTTTTGTTTGCATTCATACTTTCCATACAAAAAATGACCTAATTGTCCTGGATTTATTTCATGCAATTATCTGCTAATGAGAAAATAACCTGTTTTCCAGAGCCACCCCATGGAAGAAATTTTATGCTCTTTCATGCAAGTTTGATTTATAGATGTGGACTGCAAAGCACTGTGTGTATGAGACATTCATCTTTCTATGGCTAGTTGCCATGGAAACATAGTACACAGTACAGTGTCATTCCAGCTGTGGTGATACCTGCAGTAGTTTATTCTTTGTTGTTCTTGTTTCTTAACAACTGTCTTGCAGCCTTTCATACTATCACACTTCATCACCTATATGAGTCTTTCTCCTTATCTCTTGAGAACCATCTCTAGCAGAAAAGATCCTGCTTTTGTCTCCCCATTCATATCAGTGCATCCACCCTTTTTTTTTTGCTATTGTTGTTTTTCAAATCATGGCTTAGAAGCTTGTCCAAAGCACAGAAATAATAATCCATTGCCTTAAAACTGGTAAAACCAGATGATAAGCCTGCCTGAACATCAAAGTGTGAAGGACATGGCTTGGCATCTTTGTTTACTACCTCCTTTCAGGGACTGGGTTAGGGTGGTTTTTCTGTAGCCAGTGTCTTACTCCAGCAATCAAGAAAGAAAGAAAAATTCAACAGGTTCTCCTACCTGTCCTTAGCTGGCATTTGCAAGATAGACACAAATCTTACAGCTGTCTTACAACACCAATTCTGTTTATCCTTGGGAGATAAGAAGTTGTAGGAACTGGGAGAAAAGACCCGGGATATCCACTTAGTTAATCTAAAAAAGTACTAAAGGTGTTTGGGGGACAAGATTCACACAGAATGTTTTTTGCATTGAAAAAGTGTCGTCTAACACAAATTGTTCTTTTTCAAGACAGTGTCTATGTCGTGACCCATTACAGGGAACTGATGCACAATTAAGGTTGTGTGTGACCGGGGTCCTGCCCAAGGGGGATAAGGGAGAGAATCAGAAGAGTAAGAGCAAGAAAACTCGTGGGTTGAGGAAAGGACACTTTAATGACTGAAGCATAGCTGTGCATACAAGCCAAGCAGATTGGAGAATGCATTCACTTCTCATTGGCAGGCAGGTGTTTTGAATCATAAAACCATTAAGGTTGGAAGAGGCTCCAAGATCATGAGGACCAACCATCAACCCGATGCCACCATGCCCACTAAACCATGCTTAGCTGCTTCCTGGAAAGCAACATGCCTGATGGTTGTTTGGGAGGATAAACACCAAGGGCACAAACATTGCTCCTGTCCTGGCAGCACAGGCTTTGATAAAAAGTCTCTCTCCATCTTTAAGCCTCCCACATGTATTGCAAACCCACAGAAAGGTTTCTCTGGAACCTTCTGCAGGCTGAATAGCCTCTACTCTCCCATCTTTTATTGCAACAGTAGGTGAAGTCATAAGTCTCCTTACGGCATGAGCACCACGTTTCGTATGATATGGAGCATCCCTTTGGTCAATTGGGGCAATCTGTGTCTTGCTTCTAACCTCGTAGAATCATAGAATCATCATGACTAGAAAGGACCTCCAGGGTCATCAAGTCCAGCCCTTTCTCCTAGTGCCTAACCGCTAGACCACATCCCCAAGTGCCACATCCACCCATTCCTAGGGAGACAGTGGGGAAAAGAAAGCTTGAAGGCTGTACAAGTGCTGTTCAGCAGTAGCCAAAGGACTAGTGTGTTGCTTCGTCCCAGACAGACCTAGTAGACTGCTGTAAGTTCAATATTTGTTCATGGTAACACTTGTCTAATAAAGAGCATCACTGGCTAAGTCGCGCAGGAGCTGGGCATGCCATTTCCTACAGAGCAGTAAGCAGCTGTGCTGTTTCATCTCTGACAGATCTGACACCAAATCACCCTGAGAAAATTAAATAGAATTTTTAGCAGTTATGACCCAGGTCTACCTACTTTCCTAATCGTACAGAAAATTCATTTAATGTTTTGAACTTCTTTGTTCAAATCCAAACCAGCACAAAATAATCTAAAGCAGAAGAGTACCGCTCTATCTGCAGAGAAAGGGAGTGTTAAGCAGTGATAAAAGCTATTTTTTTTTGCAGGTTTGAGAGTAAAACCTAGCACGAGAGTGCTGTACGGTGCGCTGCGCGTTGACATGCTCATTCCTTCATAATTCAGCATAATTTCTTCTAATTTGGCAAAAAATGCTACATAAAATAAACCTTAATTTTTTTTAAAGTTAAATTATTAAGTTAATATTTAAATTAAAAATATGTGCTGCTTCTGCTTTTGAGGATATGTCCAGACAGATATTTCAGTTATATTAAGTTCATGTAAGTAACTCCTTCATGCCTCTTAATTATCTCTCCTGCTCACACTGGCTGTCTTTTATTGGTCCTTGAAATACAGAGTAAATTGTTTTAAGATCAGCCGCTCTTAGTTCACAAGAATCCATCTTATTTTGCATTGCCATGGAGAAAGGATGTGCATGTGGTCAGTCACCACACCGCATCCATGGTAATACAGCTTATGAAAATGACTTAATGCCACAAGAAATGATTCGCTGGTTGTATCCTCGGGGCTGGCTCTTAAAGGCGGTTTCTTTCAGACGGGATAAAACTGTGTCATGTAATTAAAAATATTAGAATAGATCACTTTAATGAAATGAAATATTCTTTTTATTGTTAATAACATCTGGGATAATTGCATCACAGGTAACTTTTCTCTCACCTGCCAACATGCCTTAAATGTGAATTGGTTCTTTTAGCAGTACCTTATAGCTATTCAGTTTTGTGATCTCTTTACAGCGACTACCAACGCAGATACTGACTGGTTTTTAATTGCATTGGATTATAGAAACTGGGAAGAAGACTGGGCTCACCAAAGTAATTTCAAATAAACTATTAAACAGCCATAAAATGACAATTTCCTGTTCATTTTCATCCAAAGCTGAAGCTAAACCCTGAAGGAGAAAATGCTCCTTAAGGTCTTTCAGAGCAGGTTTTTTAGTAAAAGTAGATATTTCTCCAGTGTTAACAAAAATATGTTTCTTGCAAAATAAACTGCGCCTTTTATTTGAAGTGTAAGCTGTGATGTGTCCTGACAGACTGAAAACCAGATATAGTTTGGATTTGTTTTACTTTGACTACCTGAGGAACGTGAATGTGCACAAGTCCTGATCTGATCAGGGACCTGATGAGATGCGACCCAGAGTTCTGAGGGAGTTGGCTGATGGAGTTGCCAAGCCACACTCCACGATGTTTGTATAGTCCTGGCAGTCAAGTGAAGTCCCTGGTGACTGGGAAAGGGGAACCCATTTTTAAGAGGGTCTCAGTACAGACCCCTGAGGGACACCACTTGTCACCGTTTGCCATCTGGACATTGAGCCATTGACTCTCTGAGGGCCACCATCCAGCCAATTACTTATCCACTGAACAGTCCACAGATCAAATCCATATCTCTCCAACTTAGAGAGAAGGATGTTGTGGGGCACCGTGTCAAAGGCCTTACAGACATCCAGATGTTGTGTAAGAACAAGTGATTTAATTTCTGTATGGCTTTGTGTTGGGGTTTTTATGTGGGGTGAATTAAATGTGTCTTGTTGGGTTTCTTCCCAAATCTAGTTACGTTTTGGTGTTTCCTGCAGTTTATAAGTGGTTTTTGAATTCTCCTTTTGGTTTTAGTTTTGGCCCATTAGTACATGAACTCAGGTATTTGGTTGATTTTGTCTCTGATCTGGTCAGCTGATGGCAGGTCTTTTCTAATTATGGCTTATATTACATAGCTATTAGAAAGACAAAATTAGCAGCAGAGCCTTTTGTCAAAATCTGCTGTATCACCAGTGCTTTATGTCCTTTGGTGGGACTACCTGGCATCATGGAATCTTTCTGTCTTGATGTGGGAAATGTCTTTTGCACGCTGTGTGAGTATCATGCATGTGTTCAATCTACTTCCAGTCCTTACGTGTGTTCAGCAAACACTAAATGTCTAAGAAGGTCGTTTGGCAATTTCAGTCATGGTTGCTTCTCTTTTAGGATGTTTTCCTCCAAGTTAATTATCAGGTACTGGTTGACTTTAGAGCTTTAAAGCACATTTCTGATGTCCAGTTGTTGGTCAGCGCAGAAAAAGAGACTCTCCTCCTCTTTTACTTCCCCAGTTCCAAATTTCTGCCACCGGTCTGGAGTTCATCAAGATTCACTTTGCAAGCAGTGGAGTGCAGTCCTGCGGTTGCACAGCCAGCAGTGCAGAAGGAATATTATTCACGCTCAAAAAGCACAGGGAAAAGTGTTCGGCTCGCGTAATTTTGGATACCAAGGTAAGCCAGCGCTGCCTTTTCTGAATAGTCTGCATATACAGGTAAAGAAATTATTTCAAGTGTTTCATGATTTGAAGCCTTATTCCCCAAGGTAGTTACAAGTCTTTGCTGAAAGTAAGCCAATTCCATACTTAGAAGGCAGTTTCACTGGTGAGAAATTGATCAATGATCTCTGCAATGTTGCTCGTAAGTACATTGAGTAAAGCAAAAACAGGGACCCTTTTGTATCTTGTCTTAAGGGGTTGTTAAATTATTTTTTTAGTATATTGGCCTGTCTGCTGTTTTTTGCACGCTCGTTTGTCTTCTAATTTCAAACTCCCAGTACTGTTAATTTATTTTGGAGTCGAATACTTTTAGGAAATGCGCAAATTACCAATCCTTGTTTTCTCACAGGCAGATAGTTGTGATTCCTCTTGTCTGCCGTAACTGACAGTGTCTCTTGTTATATCTAATAAATACTGTTTGGTTTACATATTTAAATGGCTAACTTGGCAGCATATTCTCTTCTTTCTGTTGGTCTTTATCTGCTGAGTTTTTCTCCCACGAGTTATATTAATGTGATTTATGCACTACAATGCCAAATGCAATACGAATTCTTTACCTAAGTTAGTGAATATGAATTCATGGCGGCACTGTCTTCTCCTTATGCATAAATATACATAATACCCTGTGACCAGAATCTCTGAGCATGACTGTTATTCCCATTTAAGGATCTAACACGTTTCCTGATAGTAATTCTGTAGTGAAAAATACTAATTCTGAAGAACTGTAAACATTGTATTGTGATTTTAAAGGACAAGTCAAGTTTTATTTGAAATAATTATATTAACTATTTGCTCCCTTCTGGTTTCTTTTGTTGGAAGGTTAATAAATTCTTCAACTGAACTTTTTCATGCTGACAAACTATGCTTCATAAACACTTCAAATGGAGTCCTGTCTAGAGTAAAAAAGGTCATTAAGGAGTCATTGATCCATGGAATTAACAAGACCATAATTAAGCAATGTGTTCTCCAGCCCTCACCTTGATGGTGTTCTTTCTCGTGAAGACTGATTTTAGTGGCTGTGTCTTGTGCTTGTTTTCATATATGAACACAGTACTGCTGTTGTGTTTTACACACATACCTAAAGCTTCAGTGGGTTGCGGCATCCACTGGCCCTTGCTAAGCCGAACAGGAAGGAAAAGGAAAAGGGTGAGAATCATGAATTGCAAGTATTGTAACGTGAGAAGCTGCCGAGGAGTCAAGTTATTGTGGAAGGTAGATGAAACAAATCTATAGAAGGCCAGATTCATTATTCCTCTACTCATTAAACATCTTGCTTCTGCTCCTTCTAGTATTACTTTTTTTAAAGAAAAATTAGGTTGATGCTCACAGCATCTGTTACTTGGCAGGGCTAATTCCTTAGGACATTGTTAACCCCTTCCTACACTGGCTTTTTGATGAGAATTTATTAGAGTATTCCTTAACTTGATAGACTGTAAGAGAAAAAATGGAGTTGAGTGAAGCTGAAGGACGGCAGGTAGCTTGTCTTTTTTTCATATTCTGTAGTAGTTTACAACCAAGCTTTTTCAATTATTAAAGTTAATATGAATGCTTAAAAATAGGCACCTGTGATGTCAATGTAGTAAGTCTTAAAAGTGCTTCTGAGAAAGCTTACTGAAGTGAACCTGTTTGTTACTTCTACGTGTCTTCTATTTCCTGAACATTTAAGTAACGTGTGGCTTTGTGTGAGACATTCTGCCTTTTAAGTATTACATTTGCTCCTCTCTGTTAACTACACTGGATTTCCACTTTACATCCAAGACTCCACCATATTTAGAAAACAAGGTCCATCTTACTACTAATTGTGCCATCTTTTGCTCATCTTGCCAGTCCATTTTTGGGACCCTTGACTATTCTTGACTTCATAGCTCTGCCCAAGTTAACAGATACATTTCTTCATACAGGATATTTTCTGTGTCATATTTTTTTCCCTAATTAAACATAAAAATGAAAAAAGAGCATCAACATTGAATGTTAAAAGAAAGTTGGCTGTTTAAGAACTATTTTAATCATTGCACAGATTTTCTTAGGCAAGTTAATCTGAACAAGGTGTGAACAAATGTTTAAATCAATAGTAACATTGAAAGGGGTTGAGTATCGGGAAAAAATGACAGAAATAGGAAGAAAACGTTCAAAATACAAGAATGTATGTCCCAATGTTATGCATGTTGCTTAGCAACAGGCAGTAAAAGTGTGGATGACAAAAAGTAATTAAAGGGAAGAGGCATGTGCATGGCGTAATGCAGTGAAAGAACCAGGAATACAACAAAGGTGAGAAATGCAAAGCTGAAGAAAGCACAGATCTACAGAATGTTAAGAATAAATGCTTAAACTTTTTTATTCTTTGTGGACTGATTTTTTTTTCCCTTGTAACATTAGCTAGAAAAAAAAACCCAACTTCCTCTGCAATCATGCCTTTGTGTTATTTGGCTTAGCATACACAATGTGAATTTATTATAAAGTAAAATGAACCACACAGAACAATACTTTTATGAATAAAACTTTTGAAAGTTTGCTGTGCAATGTCAAATTAACATAGATTTTCAATTAATACAGTTACTTAGACAATAACTGTTTGAAATAATAGCATTCTCTTTTAGCAAGAATCCACTTTGCCAACTCTTTCTGTTTCTGAATCACTTCTTTAAAGCGTTTGCTTATGTAGTTACTTCTACAGCTTCATATAAAGCCATCATGTGACCTCATTGCATTTATTTATATAAATATATACGCATATACATTTATATTCTGTTAGCTCAATTGGTTATAGGGTAGGTTCCAACTCTGTTCATAAGCTTTGGTGAGGCCACACCTTGAGACCTGTGTCCAGTGTTGGGCTCCTCACTACAAGAGGGTCTTTGAAGGGCTGGAGAGTGTATGGAGGTGGCTACCACACTTAAAGCATTTGGAACAGGTGTTGTATGAGGAACAGCTGAAGAATCTGGGGCTATTTAGCCTGGAGAAGAGAAGACTAAGAGAAGACCTTACCACTCTCTTACGACTACTTGAAAGGAGGCTGTAGAGAGGTGGAGATTGGTCTGTTCTTCCTAGTGGCCATTGATAGGAGGAGGGAAAATGGCCTAAAGCTACCCTGGGGGAGATTCAGGTTGGATGTCAGGAGGAATTTTTTTACTGAAAGGGTTGTCAGGCATTGGAACAGCCCATCCAGGGAGGTGGTTCGGTCTCTATTCCTGGAGGTGTTTCAGAGATGTGTGAAGGGACATGGTTTAGTGGTAACGATAGCACTAGGAAAAGGTTGGACTTGATGACCTTGAAGGTCTCTTCCAGCTGAAACTGTTCTATGATTATGTTGTCAAAGTTTATCTCAAAAAATATTAAAATTGCAGAGTCAAGCAATCAAGGATGGTTTTATTTGACACTTTTTGGGATTATGCATTTTGTAAGTTCCTTGAGTTTTGTGACTTTGTATTGCTTTATTTTCTTTTGCGAAGAAACAATTCACTTGACATTTTCATTCAGATTCATCAAGTGCAACTGTTCAGTTCCTCAGCATCTGCTCAGTGCTGCTGCTGGGTGCGTGGCCTCGTGCCTCACTTAGTCCACACCATTCAACTTAGCACAGTTAGTTCAGTTGCGATTAATTAAACTGCAAAGCCATTTTCATGTCACTGTATCCTCTGGTACCGCCCTGCTGTGCAGAACCTAGACTTCCAGAGTCATAGACTGTGATTCTTGAGCATGAAACATTCTTTTTTTAAAAAAAAAACCAAAAAACCAAGCAGGTAATAGAAGCTTCCTTGTGGCAGCAAGGACAGAGGGTTAATATTTCTCTTTGATGGTACCTTCTTTACCTGTCTTTCCACCTGAACAAGTCACAGCAAATGGCCACATGGACACTCTTACAAAGTCCTAATGTGCAAGAAGGTCTCAGGACCCTTATCACAGCTTGAAGTGTGATGCTGTTTTTGTAAGCAGGACAAACGTATTATCCTTTGCTTGTACTGAGCATATACCATCATCAACCTCTGCCAGGAGCCAAAAGTAAGTCGTAAGAATCTTTCCTCTGTTACTGTTTCTGCCGACATTTTTAAAGGTCCAATATCAGTGAATTACTGTAATTTTCCTTCAAGTTGTACAGAATCACAGAATGCATCGTGTTGGAAGGCACCTTTAAAAATTCCAACCCACCTGCAGTGCACAGAGACAGTGGCTCTTCTCTCACCCACCAACGTAGTTACTTCACCCTAGACAGCCACTAGTTTGGTCAGGCAGGTCTTGCCCGTGGTGAAGCCATGCTGGATGTCTCAAATCACGTCCCTCTTCAACATGTGGCTTAGATGCTCCTTCTATGAGGATCTGTTCCACAATCTTCCCAGGCACAGGGGTGAGGTGACAGGTCAGTAGTTCTTAGGGCACTCCTATCTATTCTTAAAAATGCGTGGACTATTTCCCCTTTTCCAGTCACGTGGTACTTCATCTGATTTCACCTTCAGATATCCTGGAGAGCGGCGTGGTGACTCCATCAGCCAGTTTGTTGAGAACTCTGGGATGCATCTCACTGGATCCCATCAACTTCCATTTGTTCATGTTCCTCAGGTGGAAAATACCAACTTCTGACTGTGGAATGTGCTCTAAAGGTGTAAGTGTAAAGTACTTCCTATTCTTACATGAGGTAGGTCGGCCTTGATGCAGCAGCAGTGAAATAAACAAAATGAATACTTTAACCTGACTTGCAGAGCACTTGAAACAATGAGCTCTGTTTGCAAACATAGCAAGTTTCCCAGAGGAAACACCTCAGGCCTGTAGCATAACTTGAGGAGAATCCTTAGAAAAGACAAAAAACAGGTGCAGTAGGTTCCAGAATACTTTAAATCCAAAATTTATTGAATGCTGTACCAAGATAATGCTGAGATTAATCTCCATTTCTATTTTAATGTCTGTGGGTTTTTTAATTAGCAATTCTTTTCAATACATGGTTTGCCTTTAATGAAGGTGCTATTTAAATGTTGTTGGAAAGACAAGAAAACATTTCTTATTGTATGGGTTGCCTAGAGAGTTTGTGGAGTCTTTTCTGTGGAGCTATACAAGTACCAGCTCAAGATGATCCTTGAGGGGTCTGGTTGGCTCAGTTGGTAGAACATCGGACTCTGAATTCCTGGGGTCATGGGTTTCAGCCCCATGTAGGACATCTTGAGACAGTACTGTAGGCTTACCCTTGCCCCAGCAGGGGGGTTGGACGTAGATGATCTTTCGAGGTCCCTTCCAATCTCTAACGTTCTGTGATTCTGTGATCCAGCCGGTGAGAGGGTTGGAATATAAGAACTCAACAAGTTCCTTCCAAGAATAGTCATGATTCAGTGGTGTCATTGAATTAAAAGGTAGGTGTGTCTATTCTCCAGAAAGATTATGGTTCCAAAGTTCTCCATAAACATTAACTGAAATCAAATTTCCAATATTTCTGAAGGCTTTTTACAATAACCTTTTGAAGACACTTCAAAGATGTTAGCTATCAGTTGGAATGTGTTTCTGTACCATGGTGAATAAGAATAAAAGAGTAAGGAAAGATCAGGCCATTCTGAATTTTCAAAAGACTTGTAAAGAAATGCCTAAATGTTTTAAAATCCACTATAGGGGATGAATAATCAAGTAGCAATACTTACCAATGTCATCATGCTGTTTACCTTAGTTATAGATAAGGTTTTGAGGAGGCTTCTGGTAAAGCTAGGAGGAATGAATGATAATTGCCCAATGATTTATAAGTGTTGTGTTCAACAATAAATCTAATACAAATTAGAATTAATAATTATTTGGTTTCAGACATCTTTTATTGAAGTAAGAGCCACATTAATGTTGACTTTTCACTGTAAATGTGAAATTGATTTCAAAGAGCACTAAAGTATCCAGTTAGACAGGAGCAGAAAAAATAGTATGAAGAAGTATAGGAATGTATGAATTAAAGATATCTTCTGGGGCTGAACACTAGTTGATTTCAGCTTAAAAAGAAATTAAGGAAACAAGCAAATCTGATTCAACTTCTATGCGAGAGGAGACTGCAAAATTTGGGACTCTAGTTTTGGAAGTGGGTAAGTATTAAGATAAATAGGACCAGTTCCTGTTATAGATGTAAAACCTATCATGGACGTTTCTTCTGATAAGGGTAGTACAGCCAAGTGTAGTGATAGAACTGAATGAAAGGACTTAATTTTGCAGAAAGGAGATACTTTGACATTTGTTTTGGCCCAGATGAGAGCATAGCTGTCTGAAGAATGCATTCTATTGAACATCATAAGCCCATGTCTAAAGCTTATCTGTATTCAAGAAGCTGAGGCATTTATATAATACTACGGGTGTTTGCAGTGACATTAGTTATTTGCAGTGACATTGACAGTACATTACAGTTACACTGCTTGAAGTAAAATACACTGAGAATTGCATTACAGCCAGTCACCAGCAGTAGAGCGATTAGATTTAGAGGGAAATTTAACAGCGAACAATCTCCTTAATGGTTTTCTACAATGGAGGTACTCTTAAAACCACCACGTTGCAAACAGGAAGCTGAGGTAAAGAGAAAAGTATACTGTTGGTCTGAGAATCCTGCTTCACTCTGAAAATTATCGCAAATGTGTAATCACAAAGAATCATCTTTTAAAGTTTAGAAGCTTTTTTTCTTACCCACTTTTTCCAATTCTTACGTGGTGGCTGTGAAGCTGCTTCTGTAACGCAGTATTTCTCTCAGACTGTGAAAAGGATATTTTCTGAGAAACCATGAGAGAAAGTGTAATTAAAGAAAATGGTAGATACATGGATTGAGGAAGATAGCATCGATAAGAAAATAAGGTGGTAGTTGCACTTGTACTGGCCAGAAGGCCTTTAAGCATTGAATGTAGTGCTGTAAACAAAAGAGATAGCACAAGCTATATGTGGTGGGTTCAAGACCATGAATAAAAGAGAAAGGAGAAGGAAACAAAGCAGTTAGGTCTTGATGAGATCTCAAACAATGGACAGCTTAGGGAAAATGCAAAAGGGTTTATTAACTCTATAGCTATATGCAGGAAGAAGAAAGAAAAAGTCAAGCAAGTTAGTGCACACAAACCAGAAACTCCATCACAAATGCAATGGAAGATTACGACTGTATAGGTCCTTGGTATTTGTATATTAGAGATCTGGTGAAAGCATGTCAGTCAAGCAGAGATGGGTACAATCGCCCTCTCTTCTGTTCATTGGGAGAGACCCTCCAGGCCCCTTATGTGTCGCATGCTCTCGTCTGCAGACAACAAACTCTCAGCTGTCCGGAATGGCAAACTCTTTAATTCTTCAGCGTAGCTTGTCCAGCAAAACACTGGTCGGACAGGCCTGATTCCTCATAACCTTGAACTGCATTCCTTGATGGAGGAGACACAGCTTCAAAAAAAGAACGCAGTCTCTCTTCCTTGCCCAAGGTCTAAGGATTCTCAAGTTCTTCTGCTTCCTTCAGAACAGACAGTTCAGCTAAGCATGAAGGAATTCTCAGATGCCTCTCCCAAGGCTCCTTCTCCCCAATACTCGAGCATCTTCAGCTTTTCTCAGTGGCAGAAATTACAAACAGTCTCTCTTCCTGCTGCTCAGAGATGGCGGCAACCGGTAGCATGGCCCCAACCACATGCGAAGCTCAAGACGGCAACTGATCTTGTGGTCAGCATCAGCAGGGACCTTCCCTACACTGCAAAAGTGGCCAAGAGAGTTCCATTCCCCTCTGTCTCTCTCCCTCTCCTTCCACCTCAGCTACAGAGGAAAGGGTAGTATTCTTCAGCTCACCACAGGTCACTGAATGGTTACCCCATGATGGGGGGAAATCAGCACTAAATTCTTGCTTCTCTGGTCCGTGGTGCCAGTTCAGAGCTGGGCTGGGTCGAAGCCGGGACTGTGCCAGAGGCCGTTTTCTCAGGTGGCCTACCTGAGGCAGAACAGGTTCCCAGGGTGGAAAGCAGCTGCCCTTCACCCCCTGACTCCAGGAGGACAGGGGACCACTACCCACCCTGTCCCCAGGAGGGCAGCGAGGCCACGTCCCTTCTATCTCATCTCCCACCTCCACTGTTTAGTTGCGGGAAGACGGAGCCCTGTGCCAGGTTGCTGGGGTAAAGCCCCCAGAAGCAAAAAGAGCCCCGGGCTGGGTCTGCAGCCCACTGTTACAGGGTCACCTAGTGTCCACCCCTCCCAGGACAGGTCACTGGGAGGATTCTCTTAAAGCAAAATGGACATTTTTCTTCATGAAAGCACAACTCTGTACATCTGAAAATTTTGGTAATTTTTAAACTGCAACACTGTGGTTCTGGAGAGCACAAGCAGTGGAAACTTAACAATACCTAATTAGTTTCAGGTATTTCTTATCGGCACATTGTAAAACTCTTTGCATAAGAGTCAATGGAATTCTGCTGTTTCACAGAAGCGAAAGGTGGTGATCTCATCAGAACTAGGCAGAAACCTTCAAGCAGCAGGCACATTCCAGGCATATTAGGAAAAGGTAACATTCCTGTAACTAAGTGTCTCCTAATGGCTGTTTTCTCTAAACAAAACATGGTAAAATATCTGTCATTTGTTAAAGATCTTTAGGTAGACATTGTCTTTTGGTTTGATTTGCTTTTCTCTTGGTTGCTTGATCACAGTTGGGGTTTTTTTGGACTGTATCGGAACATTGCAGTGTGCACACTGAGACCAAGTTTCTCTGTTGGATTGTTACGTGACTATCCTGTCAGTTAAGTTGATAGCTTTCTATTTTATGAATCAATAAGCAGGAATGTTATTTAAGGATGACAAAAGGTCAGCTGGGACAGGGCTGTAAAGAACTGTTTTGTACAGACCAATTGGTGCAGTTGAAAGTTTCCAGACGAAACAGCTTTTACTGATGTCAGAAAGCTAAACCTTTCGTTATCAGTCTCGAGTAGAAACGGAATCTGTACCTGGATTTGTGCCAGAATTCATCAGGTGTGAGTGGGCATCTAGTCGCTTGGGCTGAGGAATCAAACTCTGTTTCCTCTTTCTCCTGTTGCTGGCTAAAGAAAATAGTCTGCAGAAAACTGTTCTACTGTAGTGAGAATCTAGGTTGGATTAGGCCTTTGATCTTGACTCTCTGTCACAGTATCACAGTATCACAGTATTATCAAGGTTGGAAGAGACCTCATAGATCATCAAGTCCAACTCTGTCAATGTATTTTTTAATCTACTTTCTTTAAATCTTCTACAAATATATATTCTAATTACAGACCTTTATATAGATAAATCAATGATGAACTTAGACCTGACTGACATCCGTTGACTTCAATGACTATATGGGTACTTCAGCATATGCACAAGAATGAATTGATTAACTGCTACTGCCCTGAATTGGGAGGTAAGGAACACACACGAGGCTCTGTGTTCACAGGTACACCATAAAACATCCAAAGCTTTGATTTAGATGTCATGAAGAAGTTCTGCAAGATATACAGTAGATAAGAAGAACTAAGACTTGGAGCACTTTCTAAGCACTTTTCCTCACACCCTATTTAATTTTCTGTCTTGGTAATCTTTTTCATTTTCATCTTAGCTTGTTACTTTAGTGAAGATTTTTACTATCTTGTTGTAGAAACAGAAAGTCTATACTGAGAAGAAAGAGATTCCTTAAAAATATGTTACATCAGACATATTCATGTGCTCTTCTTGAAGACTGAATCAATGTTATGACAGCAGCAGTTAAAAAAGTCCTGATGAAGACAGAATAAGGAGAACTGTGGTGCTTCAAGAATATGCATCTGCTGCTGTGTCTATTCCTCTGCTGCTTGGTGCAAAATTAGCCAATATAGTGTCAGGTTTTGAATTGGATTCCAACTTTATAGAAATCCCTAAGGGTGATTTTGGTTTAATTAGTATTATCATAGAGAGCTCTATCATGTGCATAGAATTATACGATCATAGATGTGATTGGCAGGGATCTCAAGGATCATCTGGTCCAACCTTTCTTAGCAAAAGCAAAGTCTAGGCAAGATGGCCCAGAACCCTGTTCAGCTGAACCTTAGAAGTGTCCAGTGTTGGAGAAGCAAGACTAGTGCAGATTTGCCATCACGACCCCTCCACCTTCAGCATCGGTGAGCTGGGCTACTCCTCTTCCCCCTGGAGCTGAGACAGGAGAGGGAGAGGAGAGGATCTTTGGAAGACCCTCTTGGCCACATGTGGAGTGTGGGGTGCGGTACTGCTGACGCAGCCATGCGATCAGTCTCAATCTTGGATCCTCACGTGGCCGGGGCCATGTGGCTGGGCCGCCGCCATTTTGGAAAGACTGATCAGCAGGAGGAGAGGCTGTTTGTCATTTCTGCTGCTGAGAAAAGACTGGCAGCGCTTAAGTTTTGGGAGAGAGCTCCTTCGTGCTTAGCTGAGGAAAGCAGAAGGACTTGAGAATCCTTAAACCTTGGATCCGAAAGACAGAGACTGGGTTCTTTGTTTGCTGCTGCACCGAGGGATGCAGGTGTGGGCGCTGAGAAACTCAGGTCATCCCGGACTGACATGCTCTCTTTCCCAGGTCTCTAAACTAAAAGAATAACCAAGGCCCAAACTATAGTGATCTCCCATTGTACTTTTCTCAGGTTGTGTGATGGCATTTATGACACAGCTTCTAGTTTGTGTGCACCGACTTGCGTAACCTGTTCTCCCATTCTGTATGTAGATAATAGAGTTAATAAACCTTTCTGCAGTTTCCCTAAGCCATCAATTGTCAGGTGAATTTTATCCGAGATGTCATTGAGACCTCACTGCTTTGCTTTCCTTTCTTTTATCTTAAATTGTGGTCCTGAACCCACCACAAAATTAGTGCTGAAAACCCAGGAGCAAAGCACTTTTAGTTTCAACCCGCTACAGGTCTCAAGTGGGCTTTAAAAACTATAGGTGAGACAAGAACTGAACCTGTTGTTTATGGGTGTGGGCAGCTGTAGTGACACCACAGTCATTCTCCTTTTCAAGAGAATGTCTTCTTAAGTTACCTCCTATTCCAGCTGTTTTACCAATCATTTCAACTTCCATTTCCTAGTACTGTGAAGAAGAAATTAATCATCACAGTTCTGTTCCTGACTGTGCATGGGCTTACAGACTTTAGCAAAAGAAAACAGAAGTGCAGCATAGCTGCTGCCATCTTTATGAAACCATGACATGTTTTATGTTTTGCCTCAGGTTCCAGGTGTGCCTCACCTTCGATCACTCTGCTCAGAAAGAAAAGTGCTAACTGAAGTTACTGCATCAGAACTGCTACAATTAGGCAAACTTAGCTGTTTTGTCATCGGAAGACAAGGTAACAGCCTGCAGTTAGTCTTGCTAGCCAGCTACATGTAGGCAAGCACAGAACAAACACAGAAACATCTAAAAAGAAGTAATTGCCCACATTTTATTCTAACATTGATGAAGTAGGGTTAACACTAGCTTTCTTCTCGTTCCATCTTCTTCACACCAATGAGTAATTAAACAGGATTCTCTCCAGGGAGTTCTGAGTCTTAAAGCTTGCTTGGGTAGGGTTAGAGGTGATATGGTAATTATTTAAAGATGAATCAGTTATGGACACTGGGGCTGTGGGCAATGCATGACTTTGACTCATACTTCTGTATTTGCCCTGTTTTCACTAAAACAATTGGCCATATATTGTTCGTGATATTAATAGATTCCAGCATTTTTTAACAAGAATTAAAAGTGCGATAACTTGATCTTTGAGCTCCGGAGGTCAAAACTGTAACCTTCCTGTAGGGCTCATTAAAATGAACATGACAGGTATGTGCAGCTATATAAGAATTTCAGAATACTCCACCAGGAAAGAGACTTCTTTAAATAGAAGCCTCTACCTGCCCTATATATGTATTTTTTTAATGATTAACCACCGATACTAATTATCCAACCCACCTCTGCTCTTTAATAGAAATATATAAGTAGTAATGGCTGTTCTGCAAGACAGATAAGAAAAAGAGACCCTGCAGCAATTCCTTTCATGTGTGCTAGATATGACTGAGGTTCTTAAGTTTAATGTGAAATTCCTAGTCTACATAAGCACATTAATATCTTTCTTTAATGCTCTTTCTTGTATAAAATAAATACTGTGAATTTTAAGGTTCTTCAGAAGCATTACATTTTAAATCTTTAAATGTTTAAAACTGATGAACTTGTATAGAATCTGCAGGCCCCAACAACATCTTAAATATATGTGCTCACATTTTAAAAATGACACGTGGTTAAAACACAATAGAACGTCAGTATTTCAAACCCAAGGTGTTAGTATACTTTTCCTTAGATATCAATAATATGCAAAAATTTACTGGATAATAGTTTAAGTGGAGCAATACTTTGTTGTAGGAATGAGTTGTGTAAATCAAGAGAAAATGATTCACAGCTCTTGTTTCTTTGTAATCAAAATACATATTACAAAATAATTGCATAATCTCAAATTACGTTAAAACTGAAGCTGGAAATCAGTTTTTGATGTGTTAGTAATTTTAAATTTAAAAAAAATATTATGAAGGTTTGACCATGTAGTTCATTGCCAAGAACCCTGATATGCTTCTTTGTTATAGAGTTTATTGACATGTTCAGTTAGATCATAGAATCATAGAATCATTAGGGATTGGAAGGCACCTTGAAAGATCATCTAGTCCAATCCCCCTGCAACAGCAGGATCACCTAGACCAAGTCACGCAGGAACACATCCAGGTCTTAAACATCTCCAGTGAGGGAGACTCCACAACCACCCTGGGTAGCCTGTTCCAGTGCTCTGTCACCCTCACTGGGAAGAAGTTCTTTCTCAGATTGATGTGGAACCTCCTGTGTAAGCCCATTGCCCCTCGTACTATCACTAGATGACAGGTAAAACTAAAACTAGAGGCAACGTAGGGCCACTGCTGAATGAGGTGGGTGCCCTGGAGACAGAGGATGCTGAGAAAGCAGAGACACTCAACACTTTCTTTGCATCTGTCTGTACTTCTGGGGACTGTCCTGATATTAAGCCCCAGACTGCTGAGACTCCAGAGGAAGTCGAGGCAAGAGAGGAGCCTGCCTTGGTTGATGAGGACTGGGTTAGGGATAGGTTGAGCAAACGGGACGTACACAAATTCATGGGCCCAGATGGGATGCTCCTGCGTGTACTAAGGGAGATGGTGGAAGTCATTGCTAGGCCATTCTCCATCATTTTTGCTAAGTCATGGGGAGCAGGAGAGGTGCCTGAGGACTGGAGGATAGCAAATGTTACCCCAATCTTCAGAAAAGGAAAGAAGGAAGACCCAGGTAACTATAGACCAGTCAGCTTCACCTCCATCCCAGGAAAGGTGATGGAACAATTTGTCTTAGAGGCTGTCTGCAGGCACATCAAGGGCAGGAGGGTCATTATGGACAGTCAGCATGGCTTCACAAAGGGAATGTCATGCTTGACAAATCTGAAAGCCTTTTATGAGGCTTTTTTTATGGTTAGCAGATCAAGAGTTGTTCTTCTCCCCCTCTTCTCTGCCCTGGTGAGACCACACCTGGAATATTGTGTCTAGTTGTGGGCTCCTCAGTTCAAGAGGGATATGGAGCTGCTGGAGAGAGTCCAGCGTAGGGCAATGATGATGATAAAGGAGATGGAGCACCACCCTTATGAGGAGAGGCTGAGGGAGCTGGGTCTCTTTATCTTGGAAAAGAGGAGACTGAGGGATGACCTCATTAATGTCTGTAAATATTTGAAGAGTGGGTGTCAGGAGGAAGGAGCCGGGCTATTCTAGGTGTAATCTAGTGATAGGACGAGGGGCAATGGATGTGAGTTGGAACATGGGAGGTTCCACATCAATATGAGAAGGAACTTCTTCACAGTGAGTGTGACGGAGCACTGGAACAGGCTGCCCAGGGAGGTTGTGGAGATGTTCAAGATCTGCCTGGATGTGTTCCTGTGTGACTTGGTCTAGGTGATCCTGCTGTGTCAGGGGGGTTGGACTAGATGATCTTTCCAGGTCCCTTCCAATCCCTAATGATTCTGTGATTCTGTGATTCTGTGACACTGAGAAGAGCCTGGCTCCATCCTCCTGACACCCACCTCTCTACTTCTCCTGAGCCTTTCCAGTTCAGCTTGCAGCCTTGCAACCTCATCTTGCAATTGTGCCGCCCAGTCAAGCAGATAATCTACCTGCTCATACCATACGCAGCCAGGAAGATGAGAAAAAACTCTGCATTCTTGACAGCCTGTTACCTGCATAACCTCATTTTGCTGATGGACCTCTGTTTGGGTTCCCGCCTCCACGTGCAGTTGTGACCGAAGGGTGGTCTTCCTCTGCTGCTGCGTTGTTACCATTTTTCAGATGTATGACTGTCGCAGGATATTGCTTCCCATGCCTTCCTCATATTCACACCATAAGTTTCCCCTCACTTGAGTGTACCAGCCATTTATGACTAGGTTTTTGCGGTTTTTTTACTTCATTAAAAATGCAAGCAACATGTTTCTCCTAGAAAACATATTTAGTGAAATTACACTCTTGTTTGCCATATGGCGCTTCATACAGATGGATGATTATTATGCAAATCTTTTGATTAGTGAGTTTCTTCTATTCTAGGAATCATTTGCTTTGTATATGTTGACTTTGTACACATTGAGTTCCATTCTTATGATGGTACGGGGCTCTGCGAAATCTTTGATAGTCTTGGTAGTACAGGTTTTTAAACTTTCAAATTTTTTGTTGTTTTGTGGTTTATTCAATTTTCGTTATTCGTCTGGCAAAAAAACTGCCACATTTACTTCAATTTACCTTATGAAAAATATAATGCCAGAAGCACCACTCCATATTGAATTAGCAAATTTTGCATCCTCGCATCAGAGACTTTGCCTCCACAGTATGCAGTCCCTTGCTAACATAGTCCCTTAGTAATATAATACACTCTAGATTATTATTCCTTCAGGATCCTGTAAAAATCTGCTTTTTTCACTGCCTAGAGCAGATCTAATATTCCTAAGAAATAAATCACTCCTTAAGATAGAGCTGAGGAGCATGGACAGGAGCATCGCTTTAGACTTAAGTACAGCTGAGATCCAGGAAGGTAAGAGAGATGTCATATAGAGTCTCCCACAAAATGGCAATGCTGCGCATCGCAGTATGCTTTTCAGCAGTGGACTTTTCACAATGAAGCCGATATTTTGTCTTTGTCACAAAACACTTTAACACGTGAGTCTGCCAAACCAAAATGCGCATTTTACAATTTTCTATTTCACGGACTATTTTGGTGTTGTGCAAATATTTCAGACACAAATACTATAAAACTATAGTATACATTGTAAAATGTTATAAATTGAAACTTCTCAAATATAATTCAACATTATAGTGAAGATGACAATTTCAAGAGTAAAACAGTATTTTACTCTGTAAAGCTGCTGCCTTTCATTCATTTATCTGAATCATAGAATCATTACGGATTGGAAGGGACCTCGAAAGATCATCTAGTCCAATCCACCTGCAACAGCAGGATCACTCATTAAAACGTTTGATGACTATATAGATACCTATCCCATAGAAAGCATGTCTTATTTCCTCAACGTTTGCAGAAGATCATAGAATCATAGAATCATCATGGCTGGAAAGGCCCTTCAGGATCATCGAGTCCAACCTTTTCTCCTAGTGCCTAACTGCTAGACCCTAAGCGCCGCATCCACTTGTTCCTTACCACCTCCAGGGATGGTGACACCACCACCTCCCTGGGCAATCCACTCCAGCATCTAANATAGATAGAGCAGTTTCATCTATATATAAGTTAAAGACCTAAACTGACTAGCTTTAAATTTGAATGGAATAATTACTTAATCAGAGGCATTATTAGATGGAAATTTTAGGGACCGTTAACCATCTAGTATTCCTTAATGCATATGACAAGTAATTTTATTTTTAATTCAATATATCTATTTATCACCTGTCAGTAATCAGTTGAGGTTTATATTTTTAAAGTTATTCCAAGGTAAAAGGATAATTTCACTGTTAGATGGTGAATCAGTTGAAACACTGTGTTTCAGCATTTTGAAAAAATATTCTTTTCTCTTTTCACTAGTTAAGACTTTGATGTAGTAGGAATTGGGTTTTACTATCTATAAACCATCATAGCTATTTGGAATAATGTTCTTAATTAACTTTTGAAAATGTGTTTACGTAGGTGTTATGTTAGGAAATGATATTCTGGACATGACCTTTCCTTTCCTCTTTTCCCAAAAAAATAGTATCTTGGGAGTGTGATAGGTTCAAGATCACAATTAAAAAACAGAAAGGAAAAGAAAAAGCAGTTAGGTCTCGATGAGATCTCAGATAGAATTTGCCAGACAATGGATAGCTTAGGGAAAATGAAGAACAGTTTATTAACTCTATAACGATATACAGGAAGAAGAAAGATAAATAAAAATTTAGGCAAGTTAGTGCACACAAACCAGAAACTCCATCACAAATGCAATCAAATAGTCTGAGAAAAATACACTGGGAGATCACTACTGTATCGGTTCTTGGGTTTTTTACATTAGAGACCTGGGGAATGCATGTCAGTCAAGCAGAGATGGGTACCACCGCCCTCTCTTCTACTCATCGGGAGAGACCCTCCAGGCTCCTTGTGGGTCTCACGCTCCAGTCTGCAGACGACGAACTCTCAGCTGTTCCAGACCAATGAACTCTTCAATTCTTCAACACAGCTTGTGAAGCAAAGTGCTGATCAGACGGGCCTGATTCCTCAGAATGTGAAACTGCGTCCCTCGATGCAGTTCACACGCCTTCAAAAAAAGAATCCAGTCTCTCTTCCTTGCTCAAGGTCTAAGGATTCTCGAGTCCTTCTGTTTCCTTCAGAACAGACAGTTCAGCTAAGCATGAAGGAATTCTCAGATGTCTCTCCCAAGGCTTCTTCTCTCCCCAAAGCTCAAGCATCCCCAACTTTTCTCAGCAGCAGAAATGACAAACAGTCTCTCTTCCTGCTGAACAATGGCTCAGAGATGGCAGCTTGCCTTGTGGCGAGCACAAGATGGCCGGCATCAGCAGGGGCCTCCCCTATACCACAAATGTGGCTGAGAGAGTTCCATTCCCCTTCTGTCTCTCTCCCTCTCTTCCTGCCTCACCTACAGGGGGCTGGATGGTTGCCCCATGGTGAGGTAATTGGCACTAATTTCTTGCTTTTTGGGTCAGGCCGGGTCCTGCTTCTTGGGTTGGGTCAGGTCGGGGCCAGGACTGGGCTGGGGCCTGCTTCTCGGGCTGCCTGTCCCAGTCAGAACAGGGGCCTATTGTGGAGGGTGGCCATTGCCCACCCCTTGCCTCCGAGAGGGCAGGGAGCCGCTGCCTCTCTACCTCCGGGAAGGCAGGGGGGCCACTGCAAACTGCTGCGTCCCCCCTGTCCCATTCCCCCCCCCGACCCAGAAGTTGGGTCTGCACCCCTCTTTTATAGTGTCATCTAGTGCCTGCCCCTCCCAGGACAGTCACTAGGAGAAGTCACTAGGAGACTTCTCTTAGAGCAAAATGCACATTTTTCCTCATGAAACCACAACTCTATACATCTGAAAATTTTGCTAATTTTCAAACGGTAACAGGGATGCAGGAAGAAACCCCTAACCACAAATAGCACTTAGCTGCTGTTTGGATCTAGCAATTCCTTTCCTTAATGCGGAATATCTGGGAAGACAAAGCCTCCATCTCCTCACAAGTCTAACCTGAAGGGCCTAACCTGAGAGACTCAGACTAGGGGGCTTCTTTGGAAGGGAGTTTGTGTTCAGTTTAGAGAGGGGTGCCAGAGTGCCCTGCACACAGTTAAAAGATGCCTTGGAGGGGAGACAGCCCCTTTTTTTTTCTCCCTGTGACTTTTCTTCCTCTCTGGGAGTTGCCAGGGACCTCCATCCACCCCTGCCACTTCTGGTTGGTGGCGGCAAGGGTCAGATGTGGTGGCAGGGCTGTGTCCCCTGGCTCCAGCCGGGCTGGAATGCTGCACTGATGGCAGTGATGGCATAGGATGATGGCAGCATCCAGCACCTCACCGCCACTGTGTTGAACCGATCTATGCCAAGCCAAGGCGTGTTGCGTGATGCCATGCTGATGGAAAGCCCTTCCCCTGCTTGTGCTGTGAGGAAACCACCAATGCTGATTCCTCCCTGCATCAAGCTAAAACGAAGCTACTACAAGCCTGGAAATGTCAGACGGTGAGATAACTTCAAAGAGGGAGAGTCCAGAGGAGGAGTCCCTGCTAGATGTGGCGATGCAGCCACTGCCACTGTGTGCTCACCATGTGGCCAGCCTTGTGACTGTCACCACCTTGACCGTATGGACAGCAGGAGGAGAAACTGTTTGTCACTTCGCTGCTGGGATGTTTTGAGTAAGTGGGAGAATTGAGCCGAAAGGACTTGTAACTCTCAAATCCTTTGCAGATTGCTCAGGAAAAATGAGAGAGCTGAGATGGCGAGGGGTGGCCCTTCTCCCTGTGCCATCAAGTGCGTGCCTGCGTGTGTGTCCCCAGCCCTAGGGACCCTAGTGAGAAGACAAGGACTGCTTACATAATTCTTTGCTCATTTTCTCATAAATGTAAGCAATAGCATTATGATGGAGGTTTCTGGTTTGTGCATTTTAGCTTGCTTGGGCTTTTTCTTTTTTCTGTGCATAGTTATAGATTTAATAAACTACTTTCATTTTCTCTAAGCTGCTCCATTGCCTGATAAACTCTATCCAAGAGCCCACGTCAAGGCCTGGCTGCCTTTCTTTTTATTTCTGTTTTGCTTGAACCCATGGCAACGTAACTTGTAACTCAGTAGTGGAAATACTCCAAAGTGGATCCTACAGAAAAGCCACTTTTGGACCTTTGTTTCCAGTCTGATTTTGTATGTGAAGAATTTTATTTTTTGATACTAAATATTTAACCTTTTTTTCTCTCACTCACTCTCTCTCTCAAACTTTTCACTGCATCACAATGTTTGTTTTAGTAAATGACCTGTCCACAACAGCAGCAGATAGGGCAACAGCTAAAGAAACCAAATCACTTGATGAGAGGTTCAACATCAAATTAGAAAACAGTTTGGTATTTGGAAGTACAGAGACCGGATGACTTAGTTTCCCACCTGAACCTTTGAAATACATGGTTCCTTATCCCTCCTGGTTTCAAGTTCCAGTTCTGCTGTCAATTCTTCTTTAATCTGCTTGACAGCTCTCTGTGAGTGTTATGACCCCCTGTTCTGGCACAGCACATGTCCTACACTGAACTATTACAGGACTGTTTTGTAGGTCTTGCCAAGACTTACATGTATAATACTGTGTAATGACTGTTTAGTGTGTTTTAGTGATTGCTGCAAATCACACTAGTAACTGCTGATATTCCCAGTATTAAAATCCTTATAAAAATATTCGTCATTGGAATCTTCTGATACGGAAATACCCAGTTAATGTTGCTCCTATAGCAACGTACTTGGTGTGGTAATCTCACCAATCCATAGAATCTTTAGCGACTTCTCACCACCAAGGCAGTGATAAAGTGACCATTACTGTGTGGCCCAAATGTTCATCAGTAGACTTAGACAATTTAGCTATAACTATTTTCTAACCAGTACATTGCCAATTTAACATCATGATTTTCTAATATGTTTCAGTCTGGAGTAACAAGAAAAAAATCATAGAGTGCTGCCATTCCTGAACGCATTTAGTTTTTATTAGGAACGCAGGAAGGAGCTCACAGGAAAGGGAGTTTAATAAAGTGGAATATATTTTCTTCAGCAGCATTGAAGATTTTAGCAATAGGAAGAAAGGCAAGGCAATCTGCAAAGGTGAACATCAGTTCAGAAATATGAATGCAGAGAAAAGGAAAAATTCCAGAACGGAATTAGGCTGCAAATACCACTGTCTTAATAGAGAAGCAGGTAGCACATGGATTCAAATGACATTGAATGAATATTCAGCTGATTTCTTTGACCTTTTTTTAGCTTGCATATTTGCTTTCTGACCTGTTCGCACATGAGAAAGTTTGGTTTTCTTTCTCTAAAAGAGTGAATACAGAATATTATTGTTAAAACAATGTTATCTGCACAGAAGTGTTTAATAGGTAATCTATTTTAAAATGCAGTGAACTCATGACCTGTGCACAATCCAGTAATCAGTAAAGCCACAATAAAGGATTAGCAGCACATTGTACCTTTCTGAACTGTTATTTTCTTTGTAGATATGTTAGAGTGGGTATGATTTTGTTGTTCTCCTTCATAGTTACAAGGTTGAATCTGTGTTACGATGCCACTATCATTAAATTTTCAATAGGCAGAAATATTCCTTCACCACAAACAAATTTATTGCTTCATTGGTTTGCACAGTAAGAATGTGACAAGATACAAACTAGAAGCATGACTCTTAGTACAAACAAAAAAAATGTTTGTCTTGCACCAGAATTCCTAGACTGCTGTGCACTTAACTTTAATATTTTGTTCTATTGGACTGATGGTGATTGAAAATGTAATTTCTAAAAGACTAAGTGTGCTGTCTTCTGCACAGATGGATAAAGCTGATCAGATGCAATGAAGAAAACTGCTTCTGGATAATGGTGGTCAGCAAACATTTTTGCCTTACAAAATCACACTGCTATGGTCAGATATTGACAAAAGAAAAATTCAAATGTCACTCCTTAGTAGAAATTGTGAATCAATATCTTCACTAGTTCTAGTAAGAGTTGAATTTGTCAGATATAGTTGCTTTTTTAACACTTAGGCTGTTTAGATCACAGAATTACAGAACATTAGGGGTTGGAAGGGACCTCAAAAGATCATCCAGTCCAATCCCCCTGCCGCAGCAGGATGCCCCAGATCAAGCTGCACCAGAACATGTCCAGGTGGGCTCCAAACCCTCCAGAGAAGGAGACTCCACAAACCCCCTGGGTAGCCTGTTCCAGTGATCTGTCACCCTCACTGGGAAGAAGTTACAGAATCATAGAATCAGTCAGGGTTGAAAGGGACCAGAGGATCATGCAGTTTCAGCCCTCATCCAGCCCGGCCTTAAACACCTCCAGGGATGGGGCCTCAACTACCTTCCTGGGCAACCCATTCCAGGCTCTCATCACTCTCACCGTGAAGAACTTTCTTCTCACATCCAGTCTGTCTGCCCATCTCCAGCTTTGCTCCATTGGCCCTAGTCCTGTCGCTACCTGACATCCTAAATAGCCCCTCCCCAGCCTTTTTGTAGGCCCCCTTCAGATACTGGAAGGCCACAATAAGGTCACCTGGGAGCCTCCTCTTCTCCAGACTGAACAGTCCCAAATCCCTCAGTCTGGCCTCATGGGAGAGGTGCTCCAGCCCTCTGATCATCCTCGTGGCCCTCCTCTGCACTCGCTCCAGCATGTCCACATCCCTCTTGTAATAAAGGCTCCAGAACTGGACGCAGTCCTCCAGGTGGGGTCTCACCAGAGCGGAGTAGAGGGGGAGAATCACCTCCCTTGACCTGCTGGTCACACTTCTCCTGATGCAGCCCAGGATCCAGTTTGGCTTTTGGGCCGCAAGTGCAGATTGCTGGCTCATGTTGAGCTTTTCGTCCACAAGCACCCCCAAGTCCCTCTCCCCAGGGCTACTCTCCAGCCAGTCACTGCCCAGCCTGTACTTGTGCTTAGGATTGCCTCGACCCAGATGCAGGACCTTACACGTGGTCTTGTTGAACCCCATCAGGTTGGCTTGTGCCCACCTCCAGCCTGTCCAGGTCCCTCTGGATGGCATCCCTGCCCTCCAGCATGTCTGCTGCACAGCACAACTTGGTGTCATCAGCAAACTTGCTGAGGGTGCACTCAGTGCCTCTGTCCATGTTACTGACAAAGAAGTTGAACAAGACTGGTCCCAGGACCGATCCCTGAGGGACACCACTTGTCACTGGCCTCCACTTGGGCATGGACCCATCGACAGCCACTAAAAATAGCTTTCAGGTTTGGCCTCCAAATGTACTAAAATCTAGAATGTCTTTGTTTTTAAAATGTATTGATTTTTTCAGAATTCCCTTTGTCTGACTTCTTTTTAAATTACAATATGTCATTTATTGTACTGTTTCTATTTTTAAGAATCAGTTCATTTAAAATATACAAGATTTTAAAAACCTGGTGCTTGAAAACTTGACTGATTTATCCAGCTGCCTCATGAAAGATGTTACTTCTTCCTATGAATTTTTCAATTCCTAGACTATCTCAGTTATGACAACATTACATCGATTTTATCGTACCTAACATTATGAAAATAAGAAGTTGTTTGTCTTACAGACACTGGGTGTCAATTTCCAAATTAAAAAATTATCTGCTCATTTGGAAATGCATGAAAACAGTTCTTTTTCAGAGGCTTGAAATTTCCTTCATGCCTCTTACTTTCCATTCAATGTCTCTTACTTTCCAAAGTAGGAGAACCGAGCTAAGTGGCCATATTTATATTATCTACCCTTTTAGCAACTGAGCAACAATAAAGGAAAAAATATAACACACAAAAGCTGCTTTAATCTTTTATAATAATGAGCAGCATCTGTGATTTGCCTGTGGAATTCAGAAAATTAGCTTCCCTTTCATTTTCAGTGCTTTGGTTATGCTGCTGTAGCTGTTGAGACAGGGCAGTGCTTAGTGTCATCTCTATGCTGTCGTAACCCAGGACTATGTCTTTTCTAAACTTATCACAGATAGTGCTGCCTTCTAACCCTTCATCTGCCTGGATGACACTAAACCTGGCTAAAACACCTCAGAGAGGAAGAAGACTACAAAAGTAGTATTAGTAGGAAGAACTACTTCGACTTAGTAGTATTTGTTCCGCTTGAAGGGTGAGTTAGAACTTTTTACTTCAGCTGCCAACCTTTCAACCTTTCAGACTGCAATTGATATCCTTTTAGAATTCACAGAGTTACTCAGTGAGGCAAAAATATACAAACACACCTTTTTTTTCCCCTGCACACGCAGACAAATGGAAGGCTGTCTTACAAGATCTAGGCTGTCCCACAGTGCTGTTTGCGTTCACAAACGGATGAAGATATGTGCTGCAGTTCCAACTGCAGTCTTTGTGACAGCAAAACATGTGGCAGTGTCACAGAACATCAGGGATTGGAAGGGACCTCGAAAGATCTTTGCTGTAGCAATTAATGTGCCCAGATAACCTTTTTAAAACCATCAGTCTGATGTTTCCTACCCAGCAATACTTCTCTGTTATGCTTGGCTGAATTTGGTAGGTTTGTGTTTATATTACAGACTTGTGGCCTTATTAGTTATAAAGGTGCTGAAGTCAGTGCAGATTTAAAGATTCCAGTAATGACTTTTCAACAGTTAATCCACTGTGAACTGCAAGGCTGTGTTTCCTTGATGCAAGGAAAGAAGCTTTAAACCTTTTACTGGAAGAGAGAAAACTGACCAAGTCTTTTTGTCTTCAGGACCAAAACACTTATTTCAACCCTTTTCAATAGCTGCGATGAAATGACAACAACAACAAAAAAGATGATTCCAGAGAAAAAGAAGCACAGGTGGGAATGAAAAGAGGAAAAATAACCCATTCACTCTAGTTTGTTGATGGCTGAACTGCTAAGCAGCTGTGGTTTTATTTATGTGCCAGACAAAATGAGGAAAAAATATGGTTTTGTGCCGTATATGGTTTTGTGCTGTATATGGTTTTGTGCCGTATGGCACAATGAAATTATGAGTGCAGTAAATTTCTTATGAACTTTCATGTCCTCAGACCTGCATCTCAGTATCTGGCAGACACTTTTGAAGTGTATAATAAGAGGTTTGGGGGAGTGAAGGGTTGTATTCTCTCCACACTGTAAACAGAAAAGCTGAAACACAGATAAATGACTTGGCTAGTGTCACGTGTGAACAAGCAGAAGCAGCGGTAACTGAAGACAGTCCTCCTGCTGTAGACTAGACCATCTGTCTGCCAACCATCTTTCTTCTTTATGATTCTGCCTATGATTGGTTATTAAATTCATATATCAGTTTAAGTGGCATAACACATTCCACTGTTTATACAGTGCTGTTCCAATTATATCGGGTTGCCTCTGAGAAACAGGTATGGAACTTATTTACAGAGCAACTGCCAGCCTTCATGGGAAAGAATGTAGTATTGATATCTGAACAGAGGCGTGGACATGGCTCACTGTTCTGCTTTCATTTGTTTTTCTGGTTTGCTTATGAACCTGTTGACAGTTTGCTTGCAATAGTGCAGCATAAAGTAAACAGATGCATCTAATCACAGAGTTTTTGTCACTGAGAAAACCAAATTCTAATAGATAAAGACGACTAGCCATACATACACATGCAAATGAGTAACATAATGTGGTGGGTTTACAGAATTTTCAAAAACATTAACCACTGCACGTTGCTGTCTCCTCATCATATGATCTTTTTATTTCACCTACACTGGAAGATAATGGAATCTGACTGCTTTCCTTGGAACTTAAGGGTATAGGATATCCACTGTGCCTAAGTGCTGTTGTGTTTTTAATTTAATTATATTTTACCTAGACTTGGCAGGTGGTGAAGTAGGAGAAAAAGCATGGTTCAGAAAAAGTTTCAGGTGGGGAAAAATGTGTTTCTTTCCACAGAGACACTACAGATCCTCTGCAGATCTTTTCCTTTTTTTTTCATACAGTCTTCCATGCCAATCGGAACTTTGGGCAACTTCAAGATTAGGACTATATCTGGAAAAAGGGAAAGTACATGCATAACATACAGAGTATACTGCAAAGGTAAGTCAATAATAGTGAAAGAGTACTTCGTTAAATCCCCATTTATTTAATCATATTTATTAACCAAAAGGAGGTGAATAATTAACTTACTGGTTAATGAAGAATTACATTATTTAAGTTGCCTGAGACATAGGGTATGTTATGGAGCTTTCAACCTCTCATTTCAAGAGGGATGTGGAGCTGCTGGAGAGAGTCCAGCGTAGGGCAATGAGGATGATGAAGGAGGTGGAGCACCTCCTTCTCTTGCAAGGTTTAATTCCAAGGAAGCCTTGGCTTTCCTAGTTGAGTCTCTACATCCTCTGACTAGAGCCTTGTCATCATCCCCTCCTTCCATGACCTATCAACTTTCTTCTTTCTCTTCAGTTTGCCCAGCAGCTCCCTGTGGTTACACAGGTCTTCTGGCTCCTTTCCTTGATCTCCTACCTGTTGGAATGATCTTATCTTGGACTTCAAAAAAGTGGTCTTTGAATGTTAACTAGCTGTCTTGGGCCCCTTTACCTGCCGGTACCCTGTCCCATGGGATTTTCCCTAGCAATTGCATGAAGAGGCCAAAGTTGGCCCTCCTGAACTCCACCATCTTGTGGTCACTGCCACCAAGGCTGCCCTCAACCTACACTGCTTCAAACAGACCCTCCTTGTGGGTGACTACAAGATCCAGCAGTGTTCCTCTCCTAGTGGGGTCTTCCACCATCTGCATCAGGAAGTTTGTCACCAATGCACTGAAGGAACCTCCTGGACTGTGGGTGGCTGGCTGAGTGGGTCTCCCAGCAGATATCAGGGTAGATAAAATCCCCCATGAGAACCAGGGCCTGTAGCTGTGAGGCTGCTGTCAGCTGCCTGTAGAAAACCTCATCAACTTCCATGTCCTGAACCGGTGGCCTGTAATAGACACTCACGACAGCGTCACCCATGCCAGCCTGCCCTTTAATCTGCACCCACAAACTCTCAACTCTCTCTTCATCAACTCAATGTATTCCATTTGCTGTCTCATGCAAATGAGAGCAACTCCACCACCCCACCTTGCTGACCTGTTCCTCCTGAGAAGGCCATAGCTATCCATGACCACATTCCAGTCATGCAAGCTGTCCCACCAGGTCTCTGTACTTGCCACCAGATCATAATCTCCTGATTGGACGGAGATTTCTAACTCCCCCTGCTTGTTCCCCATGCTGCGGGCATTGGTGTACAGGCATTTCAGGGAGCGAGCTGAGTGCTCCGATTTCACGTAGGATAGTGGGAGGCCACCTGGTTTTCATCAAGACAAGAGCGCTGCCCAACTGGTGCCACCCAGCAACATCTCTACCCCTCTTAGTAGCTAGTTTAAATCCTTCTGAATGAGTTCTGACTATTCATGCCCCAGAACCCTTTTTGCCCTCTGAGATAAACCTTTCTCATGTGTACTCGTAAGGGCCAGGAGGAGGTTGCTCTCTTCTCTCAGGCAGCCAGCACCAGAACAAGAGGACACAGCCTCAAGCTGCGCCAGGGGAAATTCAGGCTTTAGGTGAGGAGAAAATTTTTCACTGAGAGAGTCATTGGCCACTGGAATGGCCTGCCCAGGGAGATGGTGGAGTTGCCAACTCTGGAGCTGTTCAAGGCAGGATTGGATGTGGCACTTGGTGCCATGGTCTAGCCTTGAGCTCTGTGGTGACAGGTTGGACTTGATGATCTATGAGGTCTCTTCCAACCTTGATAATACTGTGATACTGTGATACTGTGGCTGGTGCCTTACAGAACCAGCCATTATCAAAGAAATCAAAGCCCTGCCTGTAGAACCAGTCTTGTGGCCAAGCATTTGTGGACTGAATCACAGTATCACAGTACTGATAAGTTTGGAAAAGACCTTAAAGATCATCCAGTCCAACCTATTCAATCCTTCTATTCAATGTAGTTTCAACTAGATGGAACTTTTTGTTGACATGTTAGACCACATAAATTTCTCCTCCTTACTCAGAGTGCTTTATTTGAGTGGAAATATTCCAGAAACAGGCAAATAGTATTATAGATAAAGGGCAAACCTGAATGCGAAAAGAAAAGGTGCGTAAGAATGGGCATGACTGAAATAAACAAAAAGAGGATGTTAAAAAAGACAAGGAACTCTGAACTAATATTTACCATCTATTGAAAAAAAAAGCACAATGTGAAAAAAGCACCATGTGAAAAAAATATAGTGATGCTTGGAGGACACAGGATGCACTATATAAATCCTAGTATTCAGCAGTGCTCAGAATAGGCTTAAGCCTTTTGTTCCTGTGGTGAGTAAAAATACAGAAAGTTATATTAAGTAGATTTTTATTTGCAGGAGAAAACACAAACACACTTAGAATATGAGGCAGCCACATGTCCACAAGCGCTGGGAAGAGCGTTCCTCTGTGGATGCTTGTTTCAATTCTAAAGACTATTGGTAAGTACTAGCATTGTTTTTCATGAAATGTCTCTTATTAATAGCTGCAAAAGGCTTCCAACAAGACCTAGTGTGGCCACACAATAGTGACCACACACTAGTGACCACAAACACTTTTTTGGTTTTTGCTTCTAATATGAAAACATAAGATTAAAGGCAGAGCTAGTTCATTTCAGATGCCATGCAAATGGATTAGGTTTTGCATTTAAATCCTCTTATGGTGTTGGAGGGTCCGGTTGTACCAGGACATTTATCCAGAAAATGCAAAGTAGCTTTCTGTAAATTTCTGTATGAATGTATGAATTTTGAAAAAATGTGAACTGAAATACACCAGAGGAAAGTTATACTCTTTGAGTCTAATCAGATTCTTGATTTGAAAACATCATCTATTTATTTTTACTTTTTCCCCACTGCCTGTCTATTGCTGTCATATTTTGACAGCTGTAAGAAAATTCTAGAACTCATTCCTGAAAGAAAAAGGAATTTTATTAGTGTGTGGAAAAATTAAACCATGAATTCACTGATTTTCTCACTTTAGGTTTAAAGACAGGTTAATGAAAATATGGTTTGGCCACTGGAGCATAATGGTTGCTACGAAGCATGTAATCAGTAAGTTTATTAAATAGCTGGGATTGGTTCTCAATTTATGACTTCTGCAAATCTGTAAAGTGATGTATTTACCTCTACTGTTTGCAAATTTGCGTTTGTATTTTTATGCTTCTTGTTGAACGCGCTGCTGCTCCGCAGGAGCACATCCAATGAAGCATGTAGGCTTAATTAGGGTTTAGTTCAATGTTTGAAGTACGCAGTAATGTATATGTTACTGAAATGGTCTAGATAGCCGGCATGCTTTCTTGAAAGATATAACAAAAATTCCTTTTGAAAAGAGAAGGTAAAACTCCAGCAAGTATGCATTTAAAGATTATGTCTGTGTGATTCCATCTGTTTTTATCAAGGCAGCTTTTGACGCAGTTTGTTATCCAGCTCTATGCTCTCCCTACGTGATGCTTCATTCTGAAACAGATGGTGAATCCAGTTGCTAAACAGGGTAAAAAATGAGAAGAATTAATCTGAAGCCATAAATAACTGAAAAACCTCAAAGGGAAAAACATTTGACACACAGTGCTATTTTTACCTCTTACACAATGTCTTTTACCCCATAATATGTAGTAAATAGAAAAAATGAAGTACAGAAGTGATTTCAGATTCCTTGGAAATACTACATTTTTTAGATTCATTTGCTTCTAAAACAGCCTCCTAAAATAATTTCCTAAGCCCTCTCTTAATATCTGTAAAAGTGTGTTTGCCGTGGTCTCCAATTGAGATGGAGGTGCACAGGAAAAATGTGGGTCAAAACAGAACGCTGAAATAGGAAATCTTTGAATGAAAGTCCTTATTTGAAGGCGTCCATCATATGGGTAAACCCACGTGTTCAGAGTTCAGTATTACCTCCTGATTGCTATTCCTTGGGATTTATGCCTCAAAACAAATAATATAATCTGGCTCATCGATGCTAGAAGAAAATTTGTGATTGACACAGTAGGATACATAGAAACTTGCATTTTTGCATCACTTCACATTTCACAATCATGTGTATGTAAGCTCATGAATCCATTGCTGGAATAAAGGCACCTCTGAGGAGAAATGTGGCAGAAACATGTGTCAATGCAAGAATCAAGTTGGAATCAATACTTAAGGCCTAGTGTATGCAATTATAGAGAGTTGTTCAGGTAGGCAGAATCAAAGGAATAAGGTTGACTGTGTGCTTCAGCAACTCTTATCTCATCAGATATTTATCTTTCATATAATGCTGTGACAGAAACCATAGAGCCTGTATTTCTGAGAGCGCATAAATAACCAAGAAGTCTGGTCTGGTTAAAGTAGTACTATCTGTAGGTGGTCACAAAGAGTCTTTCTGATACAAATTAAATGAAACAAGGGATATTAATTTCTCAGCAACTGCAGAAATATTATAGAAAATTCTTTTAAAGCCTAATACATACAAATTATAAAATCTCAAGGATGTCAGTGTTGTAAAAAGGCATCTTGTTGATATTTTACCTTTTCCACATGTAGTAGAATAGTCACGTGCTTCCTTTTTCTACAAAACATTACGGAAATAGTTGTGAATCTGAAATTAGTCCCCGAAGCTGAACTTTTAAAATATAATTACAGTTCATGTCTAGTTTAAGAAATCAGCTAGGTAAACCTGAAGGTACAACATGCTGTGTAAGACCTACGAAGTGAAGTACTAACAGGAATCTATTACAACTGTATCTCTGTGCCTCAGCAAGAGGGATCACAGAATCATTAGGGATTGGAAGAGACCTCGAAGGATCATCTGGTCCAATCCCCCTGACACAGCAGGATCATCTAGACCAAGGAACACATCCAGGCAGGTCTTAAACGTCTCCAGAGAAGGAGACTCCACCACCACCCCGGGCAGCCACTTCCAGTGCTCCATCACCCTCACTGTGAAGAAGTTCCTTCACATATTCATATGGAACCTCCTATGTTCCAGCTTACACCTGTTGCCCCTCATCCTAGCACTAGATGACATTGAGAAGAGCCTGGCTCCATCCTCCTGACAGCCACCCTTCACATATTTATAGACATTAATGAGGTCACCCCTCAGTCTCCTCTTCTCCAAGCTAAAGAGACCCATAGGGAGGTGCTTCACTTCCTTCATCATCCTTGTTGCTGTCTTCCCTAGACCACATTCAGTAGTATTAAAAGACATTAAAATAGTAAAAAATGTATGGTAATCTGTGAGCAAAACAGATCTTACAAATCAAGTTCAATCAAATGTTGCCATACGAGTGGCTTTAGTGCTATTTTTACTCTTATTTTTTTCTTCAAACTAGTCTTTTAGACTGCATGTAGGTTTGATTTACAGCACCATGCACAAAATGTTAGTTCTGTGCTTACTGAGCCACTAAGAAGCATCTGGTTAAAACATTCAAAACACCTGGCAGTAATAAGCAAGCTTCTCCAGACTATTTCAAAATGGAAATTAAAAATGTGAAAGTGGTTTCATAAAAATAATCTGATTCAAACACTTTCACACTCTTTTAAATACATTATAGAAAGGGACCTCTGGAGTGGTCTGCTGCTCACCCTGGAGGAAGGTAGTTGAGTGTTCCATGAGAACAACACTTCTTGATGTCCTCAGGGCATCCCCAACACAGAATCATAGACTCATTGGAAGGGACCTCGGCAGATCGTCTAATTCAGTCTCGGCCTGTTAGCAGAAAAGAAATCCAGCAAGTTGGCAGATAGGTTCTGCTTAGTCAAACATCCTCAAGAGGTCCTATCTACATCTTCTGTCTGGAATCACAACCAGAACTTCACATGAATACCTCAGTGAACGCACAGTCCAGCCCAGGCTGTCTCTCATCCCGTCCTGTCCAATGTGCAGGTAACCTCAGCATCCAGATTTGGCAAACATGTGCTGATGCCTGCTACAATAGCCCCTTAAAGTTCCAAATTCCTATTGTATCTGATGATACAGACTTGTCACTGAGTCACCCTCGTCTGTGACACCATCTGTTAAAGCTGACCAAGCAGTTTTCCTGTTTTGTCTCTATTGTGGGGCTTCCTGTTACCGCGACAACTCTGCTAGGTTTCCTTATCATTGTGTTGCTGTTCTAGCTGGATCATAGCACTCTAGAATACTGCTAAGCACAAAGTTAAAAGCCCTTCTGAATTCCTAAAGAATGGGAACTTCATGCCTCTGAGAAGACCTAACGGCAGACAAGAGCTTTCACCTCAATAATCACCAGTTTTCAGAAGCTCTTATTGCTTGATGATTATATAGTTGTTAGCAACACCAGAATGAATTTATTACATAAGTTTTTGTTGATAAAACCAATATTTTAGTTAATATTATATGGTGCCTGTTTTGATAATTTATGCAGAGACATGATCAGTAGTTCCCTGAGGAGATTTTAATTTATATTTGTCCTTTTCTGAATCAAGTGTTTCTGGATTTGCAGTTCTTTTTTAATCTTTGCACATGAGGTGTGGATTGAGAAAACTAGCCTTTCTGTCACCTTAATAAAATGTCTGAAGTCTAATAAAATGTAAAGAGACGTATTAAAAGTACCTAACACGTACCAGTACTTTCTGGGTCTGTTAGGTCTTTACAATTCTGTCTCACTGATTTTACCGCTCAAATATTTTGTTTGGGAAATTTTTTCTTTGCCTCTTCAACAGTTTGGGTTTTTTTGCTAAGGGTTGCTCAAATGTGTTTCATTTTAGCACTTTCATGTCTGTTATAGACGTGGAATGTCGTGCTTCATATGAGACATGCAATGCTACTACACTTGAATGCCCTTCCACTCGAAGTTCACGTGTGCTTTAGTATCCACGTAGCTGTGTCACCGCCAGAACACAGGTAACGCTTAAGCGTGATTCTGTTCTCTTTCATTGTTTCCTATTAGAGCAAACAAAAACTTCTTAGATTTTAATGATTTTTTCCCAAACTGCTGTATTATTAATGCAAAAGAATCCATTTTGGGTTTTATAAGCCAAACCATAAATCTTGTACTCAATAGGATGAGTGACGCTTAGGATGTTACGAGGCTTCGTCAAACGGATTTAGCCTGCTCTCTGTCAAAGCTCAACCTACAGCACAAAATAAATTCTGTCCTTAATGGGACAGAGCTACAGGTTCTCAGCTGGCTCCTTAGGTATTCTGTTCCTAGATGACTGCACATGCAAAGGCAATGACAAAGATACAAAACCTGGCTTGGTTTTTTGTAGGAGCTACTGTAGAAGATGAAAGCAGACTTGATGTGCTTGCAGTACTCTGGGTTGCAGCAGAAGTGTGCTGCTGTGTTCTGTACCATTTTGAGTTTCCTAAGGGCTGATGGCTTCATGCCCAGAATAATGCACTGCTGTAGTGCAGCTGAGAGGTGACAAAAGCATGTGTTACAGAGGCCAAACCATCAACAGTAAAGACAGAATAAAGACATGTACCTGTTTTAGAGTTATTGCCAGACAGAGAAGCCCAGGATCAGCTCTAAATTACAGACCAAGTACATCAGCCAAGCAGCTACCTCATTGTACTAGAAGTTCTTTAAAGTGTTTCTTCCTGCCACCAAGTGTAATTTATCTTCTATTCAGTGTCTTCTTCCATCTCCTGCTTTTTATCCATAAGCTGAAGTACTGAGGCAGTTTGGTGACACGGTGTTACTGTGAGCTCTACAATATGATAAAAGGGTGGAATTTTGTAATGCCTACATAGTTTTCACTAGAGTTCATGACAGCTTTCCAGTTCTTTCAGTCTCTGTGTCTGTATTTTTAAATAGGGTTGAAGAAAAAGGGAACAGTGAGGCACTTTTTTCTACCGCTTTTCTCGGATGCTTCTCTGGTTATGGCTTTCTTGAAAGAAACTGTCTCAAAACAGTCAGTTTTACATAGAGTTCATCGTTCACTAGCTATGTCAAATCTTGTAGAGGTTGAAACAAACAGCAGGAATGACTACAGTGCTCAGTGTGGACTGTCTGACAGTCAGAGCAATGTCCTGCAATAAATTTAGACCACGACGGATGATTGGTAGTATCCGGTTGAAAGTGTAGGCAACAAGAATATTGAAATCAAGTTCTAGCAAGAATACCTTTAGAACGTGATGTTGTATTTAGATGTGTGTGTGTAGTGCTACCATGGCAAGGTGCTGTCTTAACTTGTGAAGCTCAAATCATAAAATTTGCTGCAGCATGTCAGGTGAGCACGGGTGAGGAGTGCATTTGAAAGCATGAGAAACAATTGAAATTATTCAGAAAGAGAAATGGTTAATGGTTACATCTTTGAACAAACAGAGAGCTCAACTCACTACCTCTCATCCTATTCATGTGTCCATGACCTTTAATGCTCAACTTTCATACTTCTAGCAACCTACGCCAGAGTGTCTACTTTGTCCATTCTAGAGCACTTCTTCAAGACGACCTAAAGAATAAGTTTTGGAACACTAACATTATTCTTTTCCAGTGTATGCATTTTACCTGAGACTCTTCAGATCTGAAATCCAAGAGTGCAGCGTTAAACAGTACGAAAAAACATGAGATGTGTAGGGTGCATGTGTGCGCGCCTTTTCATGCAGTCTGTAAGGCAGCTGGGTAACAGTATTATTCTTCTTCAGCATTATAATGAAAAATGCAAAGATATGAAAGAGGCAAATATTATACATAATTATGAGATAATTAAGTTGCTTGATGATTAACTATTTTCAGTTCTTCAGGAAACATGGGGAAGGTCCCGGTGACCATCTGCCCAAACTGGAGCTTTAGGTCAGTCCACATCCTCCTCTGCTTCTGTCAAACCCAGGTGAGTGAAGGTAAACAATTATCACACAGGGCATCTGTCATAACCCGAGCTTAAGAAAAGGGAGTGATTCAGGTTCACAGATTCACTAGGGGTCAAACCAAGGATACTTATCCCACAGGTCCACAAGAAAGTCAAAGTTTACTGAAATTAGAAACATAGAATCACAGAATCATTCGGGTTGAAAAAGACCCTTGGGATCATTGAGTCCAACCATCAACCCTACTCTACAAGCTCACCAGTAAACCAGATCCCCCAACACTACATCTAAGCATCTTTTCAATTTACCCAGGGATAGTGGGTCAACTATTACCCTGGGCAGCCCATTCCATTGTCTGACCACTCTCTCCATGAAGAATTTTTTCTTGATGTCTAATCTAAACCTACCTTGTTGAAGCTTGAAACCATTCCTTCTGGTTCTGTCACTAATTACGTGACAGAAGGCACCAACATCTCTAAAATGTCCTTGCAGATAGCTGTAGAGAGACATGAGGTCTCCCCTAAGCCTCCTTGTCCTCAAACTAAACAGCCCCAACTCTCTCAATCTCTCGTCATAAGATTTATTCTCCAGGTCCTTCACCAGCTTTCTTGCCCTCCTCTGCACTCGCTCCAGTACATTGATGTCTCCCTTGTACTGAGGTGCCCAAAACTGGACTCAGTACTCAGGGTGCGGCCTCACCAGTGCTGAGTACAGGGGGACAATCGCCTCCCTACTCCCACTGGGCACACAGTTTCTAAGAAAGGCCAGGATGCCATTGGCCTTCTTGGCTACCTGGGCACACTGCTGGCTCATGTTCAGCTGCCTGTCAGTTAGAACCCCTAAATCCTTTTCTGCTAGACTGTTTTCCAGGCACACTTCCCCAGGTCCGTAGCACTGCATGGGATAGTTGTGACCAAAATGCAGGACCCAACACTCGGCACTGCTGAAACCCACCCAATTATCCCCAGCCCATCCATGCAGTCTGTCAAGGTCCCTTGAATAGCCTTACTGCCCTCCAGCAGATTGACACTCCCTCCCAACTTGGTGTTGTCTGCAAACTTACTGAGGGTGCACTCAGTCTCCACATCAAGATCATCGAAAGAGATCACTGATAAACAGGAGTGGCCCCAGCACTGAGTCCTGGGGGACACCGCTCGTGACTGGCCTCCAACCTGATTTAACTCCACTGATCACAACTCATTGGGCCCAGCCATCCAGCCAGTGTTTCACCCAGCAGCGTACGTGACCATCCAAGCCATGGGCAGTCAGCTTATTCATGAGGATGTTGTGGGGGACAGTAGCAAAGGCCTTACTGAAGTACAGATAGACTACATGGACAGGCTTTGCTTCATCCACTAAGGAGGTCACCTTATGATAGAATGAGATCAGGTTTGTCAAGAAGGATCTACCTCTCATGAACCCATGCTGACTGGGCCTGATTGCCTGGTTGACCTTTAACTGGTCCATGATGGCTCTCGAGATTATTTGTTCCATAACCTTCCCTGGCACCGAGGTGAGACTGACAGGCCTGTAGTTGCCAGGATCCTCTTTCCAGCCCTTCTTGAAGATGGGTATCACATCTGCCATCCTCCAGTCCATCAGGACAACCCCAGTTAATCAAGATTGTTGAAAGATTATGGCGAGTGGCTTGGCAACCACATTTGCCAGCTCCCTCAGTACTCTGGGGTGTAATCCATCTGACCCCACAGATTTATGAGTATCCAAATTATCAGAACCCAAACTCCAACAGCACAGAGAATCACCCAAATTACCCAATATTGTACTCAGAGGGCACAGAAATCGCTAAGGTTACTAGATGCCAAACTCAGAGAGTAGAGGAGAGGAAAAGGGGAAAGGAAGACAAGAGAGTTAAGAGGTCAGATCACCCCCTGCTGCACAGTGCAAGTCTCCTCTTTTACTCTGCTCACAAATCATTGCAATCATTTGAGCCATCTTGCTTGTTATTAATCAAAGTCTCACAGCATCCTTGGCTAAGCAGTGACATCTAATGAGCCACTTCAAAGATCTGGCAGCTTGGGAAAGCAGGGTGACCATTTGCCACCTGGAGCTTAAGAAAGTTTTCACCTTCCCATGTAGACAGTGTTTGAATGGACTAGTACTAAGATACATAGATTAGTATTTTTCATGCCTTTTTTAATATAAGCTCATTTTTTTATTAAGGTTTTTGTCTTCTGTATTTTGTAGTTCCTTTCCAAATGAGACTTCAAGCCTGATTGGAGCTTTTAGGCAGCAGTGGAAGACAAATATCAATGATAAACACAGTAAAGTATGTTAGCCATGAAGTAAGAAATTCATTTTTCTCAAAGAAATCTATTGAGAGTACATAAAAAGATGCAAATACATTGGCTATAGCTAAAAGATGGATTTTTATACTCCCTTTCTTCCTCATCTGATGAGTTAGGACTATGGAGAATACGGTCAACCTCAGTGCTTTTACCAGGTAATAAGAGGCAGAATTAGTAGCTCTACACTTAGGTGTCCAGTTCTCAGCAAAGATGATGGGTTTAAAGCAGTTACCTTTATGAAAACGAGAAGAAATTGGGAGTTATCTTGCAACGTAAGTGCAGCAATCAGGACTTCTGAAAGACACTAGCTTGACTATTTGTGCATTGCAGCTTATGTAATTTTACTCATTCTTTCCTAAACATTTTTGTACTATTTTCCACTTTGTCTCTCTTCTTAGCTTCTGTCACTGGTTCCTGTTCACTAGCCCTTTCGTATTTTCTCCGTAGGAGTACACCAGGGTCACGTAACGACGTTGATGGAAACTTAGCGACTGAATTCCTTCAGGCAGTTTACATTTCCACATTTTCTTGGCAGCTTAGGTTTCTGTGCCATCTAATGATTTAAGTGTTCTTTTCAAAAAGCACACGTAAGGGTTCGGTGCAACAGTGCAGTATTGGTGTTACCCGTGGCATTTTCCATCGGCAGCATAAACCCTGTTTCTCCGGCATTTGTGTGTCTCAAAATGAGTTAACTCCTCATGCCATGGCTGCTCCTTCAGAGCTCACACCAGATCACTTTTCCACTAAGATTCCAGAGCTCTCTGGGATCATCTTTCTGTGATAAACTTCACCTTGGAGCTATAATCTGCATTTACTTTTTCCTAGACTTCAAGTTTAAAATACAAAAGTGTGAGTGCCAGGAGGCTGGGACCTGACTCTTCCTGGTGGTGACCCAAGACAGGACAAAGGGCAGGGGTCACAAACTGGAATGCAGAAGGTTCTATTTAAACGTAAGGCAGACCTTCTTTTACAGTGAGAGTGACCTCGCTGGACTTGAAGGTGTTGGCCCACGGCGGCGGAGCCACGGCCGAGGCGCAAGGGTAGCCCCACAGGCCGGGGTGGGCCAGGCCGGGCCCGCGCTGCTGCCTGAGCTGAGCGTGGGCTGAGGGCCCTCACGGACATGGTCTGACAGGAAGGGTGGCACCCTGTCCTGCTCCTGCCCGTGCTCCTGCTCCTGACTGTGCTCCTGCACCTGCCCAGGCTCCTGGTCTTGACTGCACCTGCCCTGCCTGCATGGCTCTGGACTGGCTCGGCTGCTGGCAAAGAGCCTTGGAAGGGAGGACACACGATTTTACACCTGCCTCACCTCTGTTCCTGTTTTTCTGCAACTGTCCTGTGTGACTTCATTTCCCATTTCTGTTCTGGGCTCCACAGAGCAAGCAGGACAAGAAGCTACTGGGAGGAGTCCAACACAGAGCCACTGAAATGGTCAGGGGGCTGCAGCATCTGTCTTAGCAGGGGCTGAGAGAGGTGGGGCTGTTCAGCTTGGATGGGAGGAGATTGAGGTGAACATCTCATCAATATTTATAAGTATCTAAAGGGCCAGTGTCGTGAGGATAAGAGCAGGCTCTTCTTGATGGTGCCCAGTGACAAGACAAGGAGCAAAAGGCACAAACTGGAACACAGGAGGTTCCAACAAAACCTGTGGAAAAGCTTTCTTATGATGAGGGCAACAGAGGCTTGGAACAGGCTGCCCAGAGAGGTTGTGGAGTCCCCTTCGCTGGAGACATTCAAAGCCCACCCAGATGTGTTCCTTTGTGATCTGCTCTAAGTAATCCTGCTGTAGGAAAGGAAGCTGGACTAGATGCTCTTCAGAGGTCCCTTACAAACCCTGTTATTCTGTGAATCTGTGATTCTGTGATAAAGATTTCAGAAAACAGAACCATTTAAGAAACGAAGGGCAACATTTCATAGAATCATAGAATCATTACAGATTGGAAGGGACCTCGAAAGATCATCTAGTCCAATCCCCCTGACACAGCAGGATCACCTAGACCAAGTCACACAGGAACAGTATCACAGTATCACAGTATCACAGTATTATCAAGGTTGGAAGAGACCTCACGGATCATCAAGTCCAACCTGTCACTACAGAGCTCAAGGCTAGACCATGACACCAAGTGCCACGTCCAATCCTGCCTTGAACAGCTCCAGAGTTGGCGACTCCACCACCTCCCTGGGCAGGCCATTCCAGTGGCCAATGACTCTCTCGGTGAAGAATTTTCTCCTCACCTCAAGCCTAAATTTCCCCTGGTGCAGCTTGAGGCTGTGTCCTCTTGTTCTGGTGCTGGCTGCCTGAGAGAAGAGAGCAACCTCCTCCTGGCCACAACCACCCCTCAGGTAGTTGTAGACAGCAAGAAGGTCTCCCCTGAGCCTCCTCTTCTCAAGGCTAAACAATCCCAGCTCCCTCAGCCTCTCCTCATAGGGCTTGTGCTCAAGGCCCCTCACCAGCCTCGTTGCCCTTCTCTGGACACGCTCAAGCACCTCAATGTCCTTCCTAAACTGAGGGGCCCAGAACTGGACACAGTACTCAAGGTGCGGCCTAACCAGTGCAGAGTACAGGGGCAGAATGACCTCCCTGCTCCTGCTGGCCACACCATTCCTGATGCAGGCCAGGATGCCATTGGCCCTCTTGGCCACCTGGGCACACTGCTGGCTCATGTTCAGGCGGGTATCAATCAGCACCCCCAGGTCCCTTTCTGTTTGGCTGCTCTCCAGCCACTCCGACCCCAGCCTGTAGCTCTGCATGGGATTGTTGTGGCCAAAGTGCAGCACCCGGCACTTGGACTTATTGAACGCCATCCCGTTGGACTCTGCCCATCTGTCCAGGCGGTCAAGGTCCCGCTGCAGAGCCCTTCTGCCCTCCAACTCAGACACATCTGCCCCCAGCTTTGTATCATCTGCAAACTTGCTGATGACTGACTCAATGCCCTCATCCAGATCATCTATGAAAATGTTAAAGAGGATGGGGCCCAGCACTGATCCCTGAGGGACACCACTAGTGACCGGCCGCCAGCTGGATGTGGCACCATTCACCACCACTCTCTGGGCTCGGCCCTCCAGCCAGTTCCTAACCCAGCACAGAGTGTTGCCGTCCAAGCCGTGGGCTGACAGCTTAGCCAGCAGTTTGCTGTGGGGGACAGTGTCAAAGGCCTTGCTGAAGTCCAGATAGACCACATCCACAGGCCTCCCCACATCCACCAAGCGGGTCACCTGATCATAGAAGGAGAGCAGGTTGGAGAGGCAGGATCTGCCCTTCCTGAACCCATGTTGGCTGGACCTGAGCCCTTGGCCATCCCTCAAGTGTGCAGTTACTGCCCCCAAGATAACCTGTTCCATCAGTTTCCCTGGCACTGAGGTCAGGCTGACAGGCCTGTAGTTCCCAGGATCCTCCAGCCGACCCTTCTTGTGGATGGGGATCACGTTGGCCAGTTTCCAGAAGGGCCTTGAACACATCCAGGCGGGCCTTGAACATCTCCAGTGAAGGAGACTCCACAGCCACCCTGGGCAGCCTGTTCCAGTGCTCTGTCACCCTCACTGGGAAGAAGTTCCTTCTCAGGTTGATGTGGAACCTCCTATGTTCCAGCTCACACCCATTACCCTTCAGATAAATGTATTGTGAGAGCTGCCAAAACCTGCTGGGGCTCAGCCAATCAGCAGCTCTGTGAATGAGTGTATTTGGATGGGGAAATGCGTGTCCTGAGGCTTTGGGTACCGTGACACTGTGTGCAGAATACTTAAAATATTTGAAATCTCAACTGATTCCAGATCGCCTTAGTTAGGAACTGTAACTCTATAGTTTTTCTTTTTGACTTAAGAGATAAAAAAGAAGCTACTGTGAAATTTATTCATTCACTTTTTCAACAGCCCTTTGTGGACAGACATAAAACTTGATTAAAACTATGGCAGATAATGACTGGTTTGGTTTTTTGCAGATCAGTACTATATGTGTCTTTCCTTCTTTTTTTCACTTCCATGATGGTTATTTCTTATATATAAATACTGTTTTAAATTTAATATTTATTGGAAAATTAGCCACACAGTTTAATTCTCAACAAATATAAAGAACTGTGTATGTAAGGAAGTAAAGTAGGCATGAAGCTCTTGGCAGAGGGTGGGGTTGGAACAAATAAAGTGGACATAATGGACCTTAGTCTTCCAGATTGAAAATTCTGTGTATTCAAACCTTCACCTGACTTTTATAGGCAAGAATATGGACATGTCTGCTTTAGCAGAATCAGAGAATTTCCCAAGAGTTGAGGGGAAGTACGAAGTACAGTCTGTAATTATCTGTGTATTTGTCTTCTCTTTCTTTCATCCACTAACCAGAAGATGTTCCAGCCTGCTACAGCTTCATACACATCCATCCAAGCTGTGCTTTAGTGAGATAAATCTTTCTTATTCAATTTAGTTTATCTGTGATCACTTACTTCCAACTGCCTTTGTGTATCATATTAATAGTAACAGATAACAGATTTCATTATGGGCACTGTCACTGATCATATGATCCACTCTATAACTTCATTTCTGTTTATCCGACAGTTGTTATATTGCTTAGATTAGAGGTTTCCTTTGAAATTGTCCCCTTCCCAACTGGGCTTACAGACCGCAGCTTCATACTGCTGTAAATAAATAACAAATATGAAGGATTAGGAAGAGGAAGAGAGTCTCCAAGTTCTGTCAAATTCTAGTGATGCAATCCAGAGTATGATTTAGAGGTGAAGTGTTTATAAAATTGCGTCCATGTTTTCTGTTCCTACTGCACACATGTATCTCACTAGATACAGGCAAAGTGAAATCTAATTTTAATTCTAAGCCAGATAACATATAGAAATAATGGAGGTAAGTTTGAGACACAGAATGTATCAGCAGATATGTCTGGTTCTGCATGTAAGACCCAAATATCCGAGGGGTGAAACGAGAAGTGAGGAGCTGGCACATAAAGCATGCTGTTTGAGTTAAACAGTGGGAACAAACTGGTGTTACCTGTGAGAGGTGACGGCAAGACGTGCTAACAGATTCGAGATTTTGCCTTAGCAATGCCATTTCCCAACAGATGAATGTTTTTGTAAGAGAATCATCACCTTGGTTGTTAATTAGCATCACAGCCATTTCTGAGGTGCGAGAGAATGAATTATTATCCCAGAGGGACAGTTGCTACAGGACTAGACACATTCAGAAAATAATGTATAATGGATTGTGCTGTTACTTACGTTATATGTTTTTAGTAAGTAGATTGTTTTTTTGGTGCCCACACCCTTCCTAAACACTGAATCCATGTGGTATTATTTTATTATGATATTTTAATTTTTATTTCTCTTTATATCAAAATAATTATTTCATCTATAAAAAAGCAGCTAAAAAGTTTATGGCTTCTTGTTATATGTCTAGTCTGTGATTTGTTGTCTAAATATCTAACAATATATCTACTATATTGTACAAGTACAGTCTTAAGCATTATAATAGACAGAAAGGGCTTTCTGTGCTTCTCATCTGAAGAACTACATAAGTCTTGTGTATATGACAAGGAACTTTAGCAAAGAGAGTGCTCTCTGTCTCCTTTATTTCCATACGCTCTCACTCCTCATTTTCTCAAGAACTTGAAAATTTACTATAAACTTGAATGACTGAGAACATATCCAGGAGAGGCCAATGAAACTATTTTAGCATGCTGGACATTTTTTATACGAGAACAGAATTGTATTAAGGTATCTCATTTCTTCTCCCATGGGAACTGGTAGAAATAAACTGCAGATGACCACAGCAGAGTGGAACTGAACAGGCCCTGGTGACACTCTTCCTACTGAGTAGTTGAGTAAAAATTAATGACTGGCTAGTGCTTACCTGGGATTTGGCTATTGAACTGCAGAAACATTTCACCTATCACTACAAACTGATAAACTTCTCAGTAATGACTTGAGAAACAATAAAAGCAATAGCTACATGAGTATTTGATGAAAGAAGCCACCTGCTCTTCATTTCTATATGCCTTGTATTGGTGACATGCAACCACATGTCACATTGGTGACATGTAACAGCTCCACATGAGAGGTCAACATGAAAGGACTGGCAGAGCTAAGAGCTGTGTTGAGGCTTAGCTTACAAGCTGCAATGCTGAAAACTCTTGTCAACACTAGAGCTGACGCTAACCGTTCCCATACTCTCATTAGCAGGTTACATTCTTACCTGCTAGAGCGTTTCCAAGTGTGTAAGTGCATCAGTGGCATGAATGATACGAGCCAAGAAAAGGAGTTTTAACTTCTTTCGTGGCTATGATCTTCGGCAGAGCTTTGGGAATTGAATTACAGCTGAACCTCCAGCACTGAATAAAGGAGTTCCAGTGGCTAAAAACTCAGAGCTCTTTAACAAATAACGTACGTGGTAACGTGACTAATTCAGGTACTCTGTGGAGAAGCACAGAGGTGGATCTTCAGGATTTACTTACCAGAATCATGCATTATCTTTTCCAAGTTAATGAGCACATTTGCTTTCTTTTTGTACAGACCTTTTATTGTTTTACGACACCTAAGTTATTAAACAAGCGGGCTGTCTTAATTAAAAATACCAGTTTAAAAGCCCAGTAACTAGCAAGCGCACAAAATGTCACAGTTCAAAGAAAAGCTGTGGCATGATTCTAATTTGCTATAACATGCCAGTTTTAAACTTATCTGGAAATGAAAGGCAGTTTTAAAATGAGATTGAATTACAGCTGCATCCCTGCTTTGATTCCTTTAACTTATTTGAGAAGGCTGCCCAAATGTAAAAATGAGTCAGAACCATCTGCACAACTTTCTGTGTACAGATTGCCAATAGCAATTCAAGAAAATACAGTGATACCGTTGTCCAAAAAAAAAAACCATCCAGGGATAAGAAGTGTAGGTTTTAATCATAGTTACCAGAAATTCCATATTTGCAAGAAATAAAGAACTAGTGATAATTTTGAAAGTACCCAGTCGCTGCACACGCACTAACATTGTGAGTCAGAGCACAGGGTGGTGCTGGAATGAATCCTCTTTCCGTCTATTGGTTCGCTTTGCAGTTATTGTGGTGCATGCAAATCAAGACTCATTGCAGAGAAAATAAACAAGAAGACCACTCTAGCCACACACACAGCAAGGTTTCAGTACCTAATGGAGACAGGATTCTGAATGATGACTAGCTTCTACCACCTTGAACTTCCCCAGCATGCATCAAGCAGCCCAAGTAAGCATCAGCAAAACCATCACAGGACCAAATCATCTTATTCTCCATGTGAAGGTTTTCATTTGGAAGAAGAGCCAGTGTTGCTACCATAATGGTGTTCCCTTAGATTTGTTTCCATGGCTACAGGCAGTCTGTTAGTCCCTTCAATGGGACTTATGGATTTTGATGAAACTGTGAGTAAGGGCAGAGTTTGGCAATCAGCATTACTGTGTCAGCTAGAAATGGGCACAAACAGAAATCAACCTGCTTTTCTGTTTGAGACCATGAGGGGATGGGGCAGTTGCACGCACGCAGTCGTCTTCTGCGCAACACTCATAAAAGAATGACTTGGAGTTTCCAAGGGTAAGCGATCCTGTGGACAAGGAAGGCGCAGTTCTGTGACAGAGCTCCTGTTCAGGAAACTTTGAACAAAACCTGTGGTGAGAACATTTCACCTAGTGACTCAGCACCAGTGGCATCATAATACTGAGCTAATGCTTTTGCCCAGCAGTATTTGCTGCTGATGTGGTGTTACCCTGGAAGCCTAGTGTCTAAAATTTGATACCTGTGCTACGGTGACAGCGAAACTTCTCACGGATACCAAGGAAAAGTTATTTCTATGTGCACTACAGTCAGATTTGTGTTTCATTGTTTAATTATCTTTGAGTGATTCTAAATTAAATACACTTAGTATGTAAGATGAAAATTTTGTTTATTTTACCTTTGACTTTACTCAATACAAGAAATTGTCAAAGAATGTCAAAAAGACATTGCTTAAAAACTAGCTATGAAAAATCAGACAGTTACTGTAGTGCATGAGCAGAATAAGCTGCTGCGGTAGAAGAATTGTGATAGTTCTGTTGAAAAAATTCTAGTAGCTGCAGAGTGTTTATGATAGAAAGGAAAAAGACTTCGAAATATTTTATCTTTCTTAGAGAAAAAAAGGCTGTGATAGATGTTAAATAATTGTGAAATATTCAGTGGCACATTAAGATATAACAGGTGCTGTAGAATCATGTCATAGTCAAGCACTGTATTCATCCTGTTAAGTGTCATTTATTTGTTATCATTCCTACTCCTGGCTAAGGGCAATCTTGAGAGTCCGCAATGTGAACTTCTAGTGATTAAAGAGTACAAATAGCTCACTGAAGTTTTACTTTCCCTCTTTGTTGGGGTAACAGCTGATAGCCATATTTAACTGTCTCAAACATCTCTCAGAAAATTTATTACATTTAATTCTGACTTTTCAGTGTTATTTTAGAAGAGGGAAGATGACGTGGGGGGTCTAGCGAGGGGCTCTCTGAGTCAACGACACGCACACCAATAATGTTAAATGCCGAGCTCGTTTATTCCCGTCATCGCCTTGCTTATATACAGTTATGCCCTGTCCACGCGGCACTGAGTATACTCGTTGGGTACACGGCCTTCGTCACGTACAGCCGTCCCCTAGCCCATTGGCTATCATCGACAAACTACCTGACCGGATCTGGCCTCTCCAGCCTCCCCTCATACAGCCCTTCACTGTTTCCCATGTCCTGGATAGCGTTCCTCTGTAACTGCAACATTACTGCTCTTCCCTGCTTATCACCCTCACACCCATTCCCAGGGTAGCTACTTTTGGCTCAGTGCAGGGTTGTCCAAAACCTTCCAGTATTATACTGGCCTGAGTCTGTTCCTCTACAGGAAGCCCTGTTACACAGCTGTGCCCAAGGAGAGCAGCTCTGAAGGACCCCCAGTGTCTTAGGTTTCCCAAGACCTCATTGGGAAGATAGGTCACCATGTGATAACCTCGCAACAGGTTTTGAGGTTTTTTAGAAAGTTCTTGATCCAAATTACTATGTTTAAGGAAATGTATTGTGAGGGTTTGGTTTGCGTTTTCTCATAGCTTTGTGAAATGAACGCATTTTACTGCAGATGTTAGTAGTGCGCTGAAGTCAGGCCTGCAGGGACTGTTGCAGATTAGTGCACACAACGAAGCCCAAAAGCCATGTCACAGAATCACACCCAGAGTCATAGAATGTTAGAGGTTGGAAGGGACTTCAAAAGATCATCTAAGTCCAACCCCCCTTGCTGGAGCAGGGTAAGCCTACAGTACTGTCTCAAGATGTCCTACATGGGGCTCGAACCCATGAACCCAGGAATTCAGAGTCCCATGCTCTACCAACTGAGCCAGCCAGAGACAGAGATGGATTTTCACCACATAAAACATGAAAAGCAGAGTCCTGAAACTGAAGCTAAATGCCAGAAGATTGTAGGTGCTGCAACGGACTATCCTAAACTCCATGTTTTCCATTGTCCAGTTTCTGACAGACAGCAGTAGTGATGATTAACTGCACTGCAGGACGAGCGTAGCAGGGCAATGCTTCCTTAGCCCAGTCTGTGTGCCCAGCAGCCAGAGGTTTGTAATTCTGTCCTGTTATGCCCTGTGCTATAGAAGTGGTTCTGTGTCATGCTTTGAGCTGGGGGGGGGGTCTATAAATGGGGAAAGGAGCTAAAATGGTGCCTGTGGGAAGTTTCAAGACATCAGGAAATGACTGTCCCCAGCTCCAGGCAGAAACCCCCCTGGGCTCAGCCAACCAGTAGCTCTGCAAATGAATATATTTGGATGGAGAAACATGTTTTTGAGAGCTTTTGGCTTGGTTTTGCATTTGCTTTGTATACGGCTCTCCCATGCTTGACCTACCTTACGAGGCAAGTAGCATTCCAATCTTCATGCAGTGCCACAACCTGGATGTATTATGATCAGACAGAGACTGTTTCGTAGAGATTTCCTCTATTCGCAGCGATTCGGGGGTACAGCTGTGGAATTCCAAACTTAGAAAATCACCAAAGTTTACTGGGGCTTAGGAAGAGTGAGTCATCCAGATTTATTAAAAAATCATTTAATACTGAAACTTATTAGGTGCCTTTGACAAAGACCGTCAGAAACTATGTTCACATTGCTTCCACAATAGTGATGTTTTTCCTCCTAATTGTGAAAACCGTAACAATCTGTATGTTTAGATCAGGAAAAAAACCAGTTCTAGGCATGTAGAACTGAGGACTGTAAGTCTAGCACGAGAAATCTTGTTGTGGATGTCTAGCTGAGAGCCAGTCGTGTAAAAAAAGAACAGTAGAGTCATAAAGAAAATATTTGTAGCTCTCTGCTTTGAACCAGTTCTCTGTTGCAGTGATTCATCATCGCTGTTCTCTGTTGTCTGTGGCAGTTCTCTAGCTATAGTATGGAACAAAAAAACCAGGAATGGTGTACATAGGCCAAGGAACATAAAGAAGCTCAGGCACCTTTGTCGTACTGAAATCACAAGAAGTTTAGAAATGCCCTACAGGGTCAGATACAGGGTCCTTCTAATTCAGTAGCCCATCTTGAACTGTGTCCATGGGATATAGAATTTAGAAGGCGCATAGAAGCCTGGAGGCAACCTGTTGATTAGTATCCTTGTACTGAGCCAGCATCCTGCACACTAGGACAATACACTAAGGAAATTGGAGGGCTTATAGTCCCATGAGGGGGAAAAAAGAACATTTACAAGGACTGCAAAACACAGCCTAAGCTAAACTTGAGATGGCTGGGATCCTTCCAAATATCACTGAAAAAACAAAACCAAGACTGTCGTAAGAAAATGTAATCAGCCAGAGGCTTTCAAAGTGTATTTATGGTTTCTTATACACTTATGTCATTCATTGTTCTTTCACAGCATGCTCCTTTTTCTAGGAAGCATACAGATGAGACACTGCTAATTAACTGTACTCCACAGCCTTCTGACAACAGAGAAAATTCTTTAGTGGCAGTTTGGCCTCCCTTACAACCACTTTCTTTTAAATTACTTTTATCACACTTGTTGCAAAGCTATAACTCTTACCAGGAGACTTGGGACCAGAGATGCAAAGGAGCAAAGGTGGACTTGCACATACAAGAGGTGGAAAACCCTTCAGGAATAATTTTCTTCAAATCCTCTATCTATTCAAGAAGAAAACCTCTTTTTCCTCTGTGATATTTCACAGGGATGTGTCCAGTGTGGTTTGTGCATGGCATCACATGTGGTAAAAAACGGGCTGTCCACTTAAGGACTTGCAAGTCCTCCTTAATTTGCAATCATTTAAAAATAGCATATTAATAAAAACACAGGACATAATGAGTCTTCTAGAAAATAATTCAGAAAAGATTGCTCATACACAACCCCTTTATTTTATGCTGTGTTGCTTTTATCCAGTAATTTCAAAAATCAAAATACTGTTTAGCATGCAGTCAAATGCCTCCCAGAGACTGTCATATCAGAACAACATTAATACACCAGGCTTGTAATTTCATTCAAGTTATTTAACCAGAGCTGATATTTTTTTAAAACATATTCACTGGCGTAAGTGTAGAACCACCCTGTGAGTTGTTATTCCATCATCTCCTGCAGGATCTGCTATTCTTATTTACGTTGAGGGCTTTTTATGTTCCTCTCAAACTGAACGAGTGCAAATGTACTTTATACTCTTGTGAGTATATTACTGAGATGGGATAAAAGGAACACATGAAGATCATAACCATCGTTATTTTTATGTACCTGAGTTTCAGGTTGTGGGCTTCTCTGAGAGCTTGTACAGAGTGTCTCAGATGGCAGGAAATACTCCCATCTTACTAAGTGAAAGGCACTAATTGAAGCACATGTCTTCCATCTCTCACTTTAGAGGTTTTCTTCACTCTTTCTGTTACACAGTGGTCACGGACACTGCATCCTCTTATTATGTGAAAAGTCTGGGATTTGCAGGAGATAAAGTCTCGGTTAAAGCAAGGACCTTTTAAGAGTATATCCCCATGGGATCTGCCTAAAAATTCACCTAAAGAGGAATCTGAAGTCAAGACAAAATTCTTAACAGGTTGTTTTTCCAGAGACAGCCTGACTCTTCATATTCTAACAGTAATTATTTACAAATCCTTTCAGCTTTCTTTTCTATTTGCTTTGCAATAGCACAGATCAAGTTAACAGTAGTGTAAACAAAATTTAGATTTCTGTTGATCAAGTTGTTACACATAGGTCACAGGCCCTGGTCCTCATGGAGGATTTCAACCACCCTGACGTCTGCTGGAGGGACAACACAGCAAGGCACCAGCAGTCCAGGTTGTTCTTGGATTGCACAGATGACAATTTCCTCCTCCAAATGGTGGAGGAACCAACCAGAAAAGGTGCTCTGCTGGACCTTGTCCTCACCAACAGGGAAGGGCTGGTGACCAATGTGAGGCTCAGGGACAGCCTTGGCTGCAGTGACCATGAAGCAGTTGAATTTCAGATCCTCAGGGCAACCAGGAGGAAGTTCTCTAAGCTTACGTCCCTGGACTTTGGGCATGCAGACTTTGATCACTTCAGGGATCTGCTGGCCAAAGTATCATGGGGTGAAGCCCTTGGGGGAAAGAAGGGCCCAGGACAGCTGGTTGGTATTCAAGGATCACCTGCTCTGTGTCCAGGAGCAATGCATACCAACAAAGAGGAAAGCAGGGAAGAATG
>VXBP01009712.1:99665-147223 GCA_013400115.1 Rhinopomastus cyanomelas
TACAGGCTGGGCAGTGACTGGCTGGAGAGTAGCCCTGAGTAGAGGGACTTGGGGGTGCTTGTGGACAAGAGGCTCAACACGAGCCAGCAGTGTGCACTTCCGGCCCAGAGGGCAAACTGGATCCTGGGCTGCATCAGGAGAAGTGTGGCCAGCAGGTCGAGGGAGATGATTCTACCCCTCTACTCCGCTTTGGTGAGACCCCACCTGGAGGACTGCGTCCAGTTCTGGAGCCCTTATGACAAGAAGGATGTGGACGTACTGGAGCGAGTGCAGAGGAGGGCCACGAGGATGATCAGAGGGCTGGAGCACCTCTCCCGTGAGGGTAGACTGAGAGAGTTGGGGCTGTTGAATCTGGAGAAGAGGAGGCTCCCAGGTGATCTTATTGTGGCCTTCCAGTATCTGAAGGGGGCCTACAAAAAGGCTGGGGAGGGACTGTTTAGGATGTCAGGTAGTGACAGGACTAGGGGGAATGGAGCAAAGCTGGAGATGGGTAGATTTAGAGTGGATGTGAGGAGATGAGAGTGGTGAGAGCCTGGAATGGGTTGCCCAGGAGGTGGTTGGGGCCCCATCCCTGGAGGGGATGGATGTGGCTCTGTCCAGCCTGGTCTAGGGTGGGGTGTCCCTGCCCATTGTGGGGGCGGTTGAAACTGGCTGATCCTGTGGTCACTTCCAACCCTGAATGATTCTAATTCTTCTGCATCACTTCTGCAGTGAAGTGATCCTGCTGTGGCAGGGGGATTGGACTAGATGGTCTTTAGGGGTCACTTCCAATCCCTGATGATTCTATGATTCTGTGATTCTATGAAATATGCCTCTGTCATGTGTCAGTGTCCTGTCCTGCTGACTGTGTAGCACAAATGCTGGTAGAGTCTTGCTCAGGACACTGCTTTGAAGAGTAGAACTGAAAAACATCCAGAAACAAACCAGACTAAGCCTATCCGTGTCATGCCAGGCTGACAAGAGCATCTCAGGAAAACTGAGAACACCTTGGAAAATGACACTAAAATGGACTTAAAGTATTGAGAGAGATACACAAACAAATGACATTGTGGTAATAGGACAAAAGCTGTTATAGGAACGTAAAACTTGTATTTTTATTCCACAGCAGTATTAATTTGGTCTGCTGATCTGTTTTCCCAGTGTTGGAAGTTTTGGTGGAATATTTGCAGCTATGCAAAGCATCTTTTTACCTACAACTTATATTTGATTCAAAACCACTGCTGCCTGATAAACAAGAAGTACCACGGTATCAATTTGTGGTCACTTTTCAGAGCATGGCAGTTAATCTGCCTCTGCAATTACACCGTTACTGTTTATTACAAAACATATGTGATGTTCACGTTCCTGCAACACAGGGCTAGGGCCGTTTTAAACTTTGCATTTTTATTACTTTTCAACTCTCCACGCAGGAAACTGCATGCAATCCAGTAAAAAAAGAAAGTCTGTCTCTCACAGGATCCCAGTAGGCAAAGCGCTCCACAAACATGTCTCTAAGAACACGGAACATAGTTCATCTTTCTTCCTGCTGGGATAGCAACCTTACTCCACAGTTTTCTGGCTGATTTTACTTATCCCCAGCATTTTTTGTGGTGTTGCCAAACCCATCAACTCTCCTTCCTCAGTCAATCAACAGAAAACCTAAATATTTCACCTCTGTGGAATAGTCTCTGGTATATTCATAAAAATCACACATGCAGCCATAGGTTGGCAAGCTGTGTCTGATGTTTCTCCTCCCTGTGGCAGATAATATATGTGCATAATTGCTCAAGTTCCATCTGGTTGCAAGTTAAGATGTGTTGCTCGTTGATAATGAAAGCCCTGCTTTGGTCCCACGCATGAAATAGAAGTGTGTTTAATGTAAGCCTGCATCATTCTGTAGGATCCTACAAAAAGAGCAGTGCCTCATCAAAACCTATTAAGAAATATGCATTTAATAGCACTTTTTCTAAAAGGAATGCAATATAGCTGAAAGACACCTGATTGTTTTGTGATAGGAAATGTAATTTTTCCTATCATCAGAGTGACAGTGTGAAGCCTTCAACCCTTTTCATCACATACTGCTAGAGTTTGCTGTATGGGGGAAATGGGAGTAGGGAAGGGCAGGATTCCAAAGTCGTCGGGGCTCAGGCAGCAAAGGGCAAAAATCCCTTTGACACAACGGTACTGCCCTTGTTCGCTTAAAACAGGGGTGGTGGCAAAGAAATTTAAAAAAATAAGCCCAGGAAGAAGTGAAAACTGAGGAAGGACATAGAATCATAGAATCACTACGGATCGGAAGGGACTTCGAAAGATCATCTAGTCCAATCCGCCTGCAACAGCAGGATCACCTAAACCAAGTCACACAAGAACCCGTCCAGTCGGGTCTTGAATATCTCCAGAGAAGGAGACTCCACAACCCCCCTGGGCAGTCTGTTCCAGTGCTCCGTCACCCTCACCGTGAAGAAGTTTCTCCTCAGGTGGATGTGGAACCTCCTATGACATGATAGCTTTATGCAAGTCACAGAATCAGAGAATATCAGAGATTGGAAGTGACCTCAAAAGATCATCTAGTCCAATCCCCCTGCCAGAGCAGGATCACCTAGACCAAGCCGCACAGGAACACATCCACGCGAGTGCTAACAGAGACAGTGGAAGTCATTGCTAGGCCCCTCTCCATCATCTTTGCTAAGTCAAAGGGATCACAAGACGTGCCTGGGGACTGGAGGACAGCAAATGTCACTCCAGTCTTCAAAAAGTGTAAGGAGGAGGACCAGAATAACTATAGACCGGTCAGCCTCACCTCGATGCCAAGAAAGGTGATGGAACAATTTATCCTTGATGATGCACATCAAGGACAAGAGGGTTATTAGGGACAGTCAGCATGGCTTCACCAAATGTCTGAAATATTTGAAGACAGCAAAAAAAGTAAAAATCCTTTTTCTTCATGTCCATTGGTAGTACAAAAATTACTGTGATTAAACAGCAGCAAGGGAGATTTACTTTAAAGCAGGAACAACTTTTTATTGATCAAGGAATGACTGGCAGGCATCTACTGCCTGGAACATGGTGGAGCATGGGTTTGATGGTGGACCACTAGATGGGTAAGGAACTGGTTTGATGGCCGCACCCAGAGAGTGCTTGTCGATGGGTCCATGTCCAAGTGGAGGCCAGTGACAAGTGGTGTCCTTCAGGGATCAGTCCTGGGACCAATCCTGTTCAACATCTTTGTCAGTGACATGGACAGAGGGGTCCCTTCCAATCCCTAAAGATTCCATGATTCTAAATGCCCATTGACTCAGAGGAGGGGGCTCCAAGAGCAGGATGAACATGCACCTGCCAAGGAAAGCTTAGGTATAGGCCATTCTGCCATGGGGCAGGGACATGTAAGATCTTTCTGGTCCCTGCTGTGGTCCTCTGCATGCTGGGTGAAGCATCTCTCCTCTCCTGTGCCTCAATACCAATGTCTGTGTAGAACTTTTCATTCAAAGTAGCAACACCCTCAGCATTTGTACTTCACCTGCATTTGTACAAGACGATGGAGAAGGATTGTATTTTCGATTTCTTTAAATCAGCTTGTCTAGCTGATCACAGGTAATATTCCTGTCTTTTCAAACGTGTGCAAAAGTGATAAGGGAGGTGACTAGCAGCTTATTATTAACGCGATGGTCTGTCTTTGGGAAATTAGCATTTTGGCAGGGATTTAATTGGACTTTTTTGTTAATTCTCACAGTGATGCTTTGCGTTTCCCTTTTGGTACTGGAGATAAAAAAACAGCATCTGGTGTTTGAGGATGCTTGGGATTTACACCACACCATGTGTATTATCGCTACTGTAAATAAACAGAGTGAATAATCAAGTGGATAATTAGGTGTCCTGAGTGAAGACTTCTCTGACTATATCTGTGGAGTGTCTGGTATTCTCTGCTGGAAAATTTGGGCATTGCATGGTCCATATGGGTAGTAGCAAGGTATTTTATCAAGCAGAAGCCAAGAATAACACTAGTGGAGGTTGCCACATTTGCTTTTGCTCTTTGCTACTATATGTGTCTGCATGAGATGGTAAACCATAGAAGAGTACAATTTGTGTCATGTCCCTGTGGACACTGACCGACCTGGCTGTCCCTGCCTGGCTTTTCCTAGGACCTTCCAGACTCTGCCCACAGTCCAGGACCCCACGTCAAGCCCACAGGGCCATCAGCTCCTGTCCCTGTGATGTCCCAGCAGGGCTAGTCTCCAGAACCCCACAGACCTGCTCTGCTTGGACATGGGTTCTGCCAAGCTGGGGACAACTGGCCCATATTCCAGCCTGGCCTTGGCCCATCCTTGTCCCCATGGTGATGTCTGATGCCTGTGTCTGCCCCTGGTGTCCCACGGCCTGCCCTGCAAACCTGGATGGGCCCTGGTCCTGCCCACGGTGCCCCAGGTTGCTCCATGGCCTGTGGGGAGACACCAGCCCACAATCCCTCAACAGGCTGTGAGGTGGTTTCTTGTGAGTTTAGAAAAAAATGTAGAAGACCTACATTGGAAGAGTTGTAGCAACACAGAAATGAGTTCTGGGAATTGTTTGGACATTTATGTTTTCTTGCCATGGTGCAGACCCAAGGAAGGATTTGTTCACCTTGGTGAACACAAATGGTCTCCTGTCGCCGTGTCTTGGGTCACCACATGCAGCACTGAGTGGTCACACACTCCTGCTGCGTCACCTGAAACAACGCCAGGCCTCCTGTGGGGTGGGAAAATTCAAGCCCCCATCCTCGTGGTTTTAGGACACCTGATGAAGTGCTGCCACGCCTTCAGCAGCTCCTCTCAAACCACCAAGGTTTGGCAGCATGTTGGACACAGATTTGGCGTTCTGCACATCGTAATTTTGTAGTGGCTGGTGGAATATGTTCAAGTCATTGGGGGCATGAAGGGCAGCTCTTCTCACAGTCCATGCAGTGGCAGGAGCTGTTGGCCTTGGCTGCAGACCTGTCTCAGCTGTTCATGAACAACTGCTTACTGAATCTGTGCCTTGCAGTTTTTAAAAAATAATAGGAGGTAATCTGATCTGCTGATTTCATTAGCACAGAAAAAATTCTGGTATCATGAGAGACTGCCCGGTACCGCTGTAAGTGTTGGCATCAGACGAAGTGAAGGCACACACTGTTTTCCCTTCGACCTGTATTAACAAGCATGTTACTCCACGCAAATTGAGACCTGGATTTCTGCTGCTGTGCTGTGGCAGCAGGAGACGCCTCCCTCAGCCAGCAGGTGAACTTCCTGAAGGCTACACAACAGGAGCCACTGAAGCCCACAGGACAGTATCTCCTCACGGTTACTGAGGATGCCTGACACCAGGACCGCTGGAAGCTGTGGCTGGAATTAACGGGATCTCAGTTTCAGGTTTCCACCTGGAAAGTAGCTGCTTATAAGTAGAATGCAAAGTGATTTTTATGTGTGTGTGATATGATAATTGAATCCAGCGCTTTCTCAGCATTTGCTGTTCAGAACCGTGAAGGAAAGCTAAATGAATTGCCAGGGAGACGTAGTGAAAATTAGTGATGCCAACAGGACTCAGAAGAGCTATTGACATCTGGGCTCAGTGGTCTGAACACCGCATCATCGGTTAAAACCTGTTAATATAACCTTAGGTGAACATCCTTGGCTTTTCCCTGAAAACTCCTCTGGCTAAGCTATGCTTTTTGAGCTTTGACTTCTAGGCAGACAGGCTTTTCTCCTCAGGTTCAGCCGAACTGGTAGGTCACTACTTCAACTGTCGCACCTCCTTGTTCCGTCCCTGGGAGCTTGTACCTGCTGGTGTTGACAAGGCACATGGCCATAGGTATGCAGTCCCCTGACTTCCTATCATCTCTGCCACGGTCAGTGATGGAAAACTGTATAAACCTCACTGTGCACCACAACTGTGCAAAAATAAGACAAAGAGATCTGGTTTTCCGCATCACTAGGAGTAGATGAAAGGGCAGTTCTGGAGAAAAAACCATAGGTCTTGTCACCTGTCTTAGATTACAGTCTTACGGAACAACTTGTATCCCGAGTCCTACGGCATTAAACCTTCAGACTCTGCAACTAACAAAGTACAGTTTTTCCAATGTTAAACCGCCAGCAAGGACAAACTATTTTTAGAGCTGTCATATATTATTGCACCTGAGCTTTGTTTGTCTTCTGATTAAAAGAGGTTTTCCTTCAGAGAAGTTCACACACATTTTATACTCATTTATTAAGTCTTATGTTCCTAGTCAATTTACTTTAAAGCAGATTCTTTGGGGTAAATTATAAAGCTAATTTGAATTGATTCTTTGGAGATTTGGATTTAAATGAAGTGCCATAAAATTGGCAGTCAAAGTGAAAAATAGAATTGAATTTTATACTTGTATTACTCAGTGGACACAGGCACCTTGCTCTTTGCTGCCGCTGAGGGTTTTGATGCGGTATATTTCGCACAATTTAATCGCAGCTAAGAATTAAACTTCACTGAAGATTTGGTTACTAAGGAACACAGAGCTTTTCCTGTTCAAATATATTTTATCAGATTGTAAAATTATGGCAGGCAGGTTCAGAAATTTAGTTGTTCGCTCCAGTTTTTCAAAACCAAATCTATAACCCCCTGCTGCTATTAATCCCAATTTTGTTTAAGTAAAATTAGGTCCTGTGTTTGTAGAACATCTGGAAGATGGTGTTTTAGCGCACAGCCACAGACTAGTCAGAGTAACACTCCTCACTAGGAATGTCCCCTTTCTCCGTTTTCAAGTCTCCCAGCTGAAGTGCTGAGAATTAAAGCAGACACATGGATGGATCTCATAACCAGGTGAAAGGACCAAGGCTGACCAGACACCTCCTACCACAGCCGAGGGCAAGGCTGGGCTGGCCTCTGTGTTTGCTCCTTAGAGGAACCCTTAGCTCTGCTACTGGCTGCAACCCAGTAGGCATCAAGGCCATGCCAGACCTCGACATGAGAACTGGCCCCCTCTCTTGTAAAAGGGCCATCCAGGATGGAAGGCCAGGCTCATGAGAGCTCTTGAGAGGCCTTAACAGCCCTGAGTGGCTGCACCTGGGCCCTGAGTGGCTGCACCTGTTGGCTCTCTCTGTATAAAGGCAGGTCCCCTTGGTGGTTAGGGGTCTGTTGGTGGGTGGATGCACTTTGTAGAGTGTCCTTGTACTTGGAAGGGGCCCCCGACTCTGGCAGCTGAAGCTTCTGGTGATGCTGTGAGTGGGTGAATTGGACCAGAGTGAGGAACTGGGTCATGAACTTCTCAGGTATTTTGTGTAGTGCTTTCTGCTTGAATATGGCAGAATGTGAACTGTGGTTAATCTCCTTGTTGTTGAATTTTTGGGTCAGTTTGCTTTGTGTTGCACCTGCAGCGAGTGGGTCTGTTGTTTCATTTACTTCTTCCCTTGCTGGCTGTACTGTTTTGTGTTTGTGCCCCTTAGAGATAGGTAACAAAGTCTACTTTTTCTGCTGATACCTGCACCCCTTTTGTGAGGCTATGTGACTAGCAAAACGCCAGTTGGCATTTAGGAGGAAAACAAAAATGGGCTCTTCTAGGCGTGCAACAGTTTGCACTCCTGTTCTATGAAAGGTCTGGGGCTTGGGTGGCCGTTGTGTGGCTTTTTCTGAAATTAACTTGTTTTAGATTTTGAGATCACAGATTTAAAACATTAATATTCATGCAGTTTAGGCTACTCATTTAATTCACTGTTAAGTGAGTAAATACTTAGTCTTATTGACTTTCCATCTGTAGGTTAATTCTGACTTAATTCTTTTCCATAGAGCCTGTAGTTGTATCTACAAAAGTGAGACCGTTTGCTTAGCAAAATCATGTTTTTCGGATGCTGTTTGTGTTTGCAGCTTGGGGTATTCAGAAACAATGGCCAAGGAGCCTGTTGTTCAATTTCCTGTCACATAAATTACTGGGTAGATGTTCATTATTCTATCCTAGCGCTGTGCTTCCAACCTAATCAGCAATAAAAGTGAGATGTGAAAAGATGTGCTGGACAAAGCTTCAGTCCGCTCTTTCATTTGCTGTGCACACAAGTCCCTGTATTCAAAATGACTGACTTTGCTTGAGTAAATACATTAAGAAATACTCAAATATTAAAACTATATATTGGTTCATTCTTTTTTGGGGTTTTTTTAATGGAAAGAAGGCTTTGTTCCCAGGTTTTTCTGATGTTCTCAGCTTCCCAAAAAGTATTAGTCAAGAGCAATCGCCCTTGTTTGCTTTGGCTCCCATTGTAAGTGTTGGACACGTGAAGCTAGACACCCAAGTTGGTATTTAAATGTGGAGCTTGAACCCCTCACTTTTAGTATCTTCTAAGTTGCTGCAATCCTCAATGATCTTGGTGTCAACAGAAATAGTAATCTGAAACACAAAATATAATAAATTTATAAATATATAACAATATAAAAAAATTATAAAATACATAGTAATAAAATAAGAACAAATCTGCTTATTAACTGGTGAGGGTAACCCTTAGGCAATGCAAGCTCAAACAACAAAAGAACTCTCATCTCTACTCAGCGTTATCCGGTCTGATGTTTTGTTACAGATGTTCAAGAGAAAAGTTTTCTTGGAGTTAAGTAACAGACAGCAGATGCAGTTCACATTCTTTTAGCCAATGGTTTTCTTTAGAAATCCTTTTAGAAGTCTTCTTTTAGATGGTCCTGGCTTCCTTTTCATATCTTTGAAGGATAATGGATAAAATAAGAAAGGACATTCAAGTGCAGGTGGAGACAGAGGAACAAAACAGGACAAAAAGAAAAATGGAAAACACTAACAAACCTTTCAATAGGGAGCAGAGAAAGTACACATTGCTGGTTTTAAAGCTGCTATAGAAAAAGTAACGTGGCTCAAAGTGCCACCACTCCATTGCCTTGACCATGAAATAGTGATGTTCAGCATCCTGTGTGGAAGGTTCATAGAATCATTTAGGTTGAAAAAGTTTTTCAAGAGCTTCAAGTCCAACCATTAACCAAACTCAACCAAATCTACTAAGCCCACTGCTAAACCATGTCCTTCTTTCTCTGGAGATGTTTAAAACCCACCTGGATGTGTTCCTGTGTGACTTGCTCTAGGTGATCCTGCTGTGGCAGGGGGATTGGACTAGATGATCTTTCAAGGTCCCTTCCAATCCCTAATGCTGTGTGACTCTGTGATGACTTTTATGCATCCAGGGATAATAATCCACCCACCTCTCTGGGCAGCCTGGTCCAATGCCTGGTGATCTTTTTTTTATTGCAGCTTTTTCCAATGTCCAACCTAATCTTCCCCTGGTGCAACTTGATGCTGTTTCTCTTGCCCTATCACTCATTACTTGTGCAGAGAGACCATCACCCATGTATCTAAAACTTCCTTTTGGTTATCTGCAGATAACAATGAGGTCTGCTCTGAGCTTCCTTTACTTCAAACTAAACAGCCCCAGCTCCCTAAGCCATTCCTCATGAAGTTTACATTCTGGACCCTTCACCAACCTTGTTGCCCTTCTTTGGACCCACTCTAACACCTCAATGTCGATTTGATTTTCAGACTGAGTACCTCCAAATATGTAACTCTTACATCAGCTTGGTCTACGTGGTTCAAAAAGCTAAATCACACAATGATCAAGATGATAAATAGGGTCATGAAAAGGGACTTGCCTTTGTCTGAGAACTCTGAGAACACTTCTGTAGCAGAGCTGGGGGCAAAGCAGATGGTGCACTGTCTAGGGTGTCCTTGGTGCTTGTGAGCAAAGTGGAGAACTTGGCTAGGGTTCTGCACCCAGGGCACTTGCCAGCAACTGCAGTGCCTTGCACCTTGGTGAGTGTTTGAAGACTCGTTTTGTGTAGACGGTGCACTTTTGCTCTCTGATGCTTTCCAGGTGTAATTGCAGTGGAACATTAGTATCTAGTTCCAGCCACAGCTACCTTTGCCTTTTTTTAATTATCTGGTGACTCCATTTATTTTATTGTTTTATCAAGCTATCTATCAGAAAAGTAAAATCTGGTGCCAGAAAATGTAAAACACAGACACCTTTACAAAAGTAACTTTTGTGAAATGACTACAGGTAAATTCCCTATCAGAGACTTAAAAGCAAAGAAGTTAATACTCAAAGACTAAGCCTCACAGTAAATCTTGCAGGTCAGTATACATAAAAAAACACAAAAGCATCATGCCAAGTAACAAACTCTTTTCATCGTCACGTAGCAACAGCTCTGGCCTAAGCTACTCCCTGGAATAGCCTGATTTGTTCTTTGAATGTTGTCCACGTTAAATCCAGCACACCGTGACTGATTTTAGAGTTAGTTTAGTTGTCGTGATAGTAAGCAGAAAACACCATCAATGGACTTTAACTGAACACTTGCTTACGTTGTCCTTCCTGGCAATGGGGGCATACTTTGTTCAAACCCACGGGTAAGTGTGTTTTAAGATGCAGAACACTTTTTGTTCCAGAAGTCTGTTTCCTTTCTTAACATTAGTGCAAGCAGCTGAACAAACTGATTTCCAGAGAAGCTTGAGTCACTTCGGTGGTTTTATAGTGAAGATAAGTTACAGCTTCTGATCAGACGCATCCTTAAAAAGCTGAGGAGGTGAAAGACATGATTCACTAGACTAAGGTAAGTGCTCTGAGGAATGTGAAATGAAAGACTCGCACAGCTCTGTGATAAAATTCCGCGTGCTTTACATGTGCTTAATTAGTAGTAACAGCATCAGTATTAGATTGATATAATTGCTGCATGTTAAAGTAGAACAAGAAGTAAATATTCACAATAAATATTCACAGACTCACAGAGGGGACCTTGAAAGATCATCTAGTCCAGTCCCTCTGCCACAGCAGGATTACCTAGACCAAGTCACGCAGGAACACATCCAGGAGGGTTTTAAACTAGCAGGCTGAATGTGCTTCATGCACAGAACTAGGTGCAAACTCTGCTCATGTATATTTGAAAACTTGCACTGCCTCATGCAGTTACCAAAAAAAAATGTGGAGAATCCAGGGTTTAGTCACTAACAGAGGTGCCTTTACCCCCTAAATTGCCTGGTCACTGCATCGTGCCATTGAGGACAGAAATGGATCTGCTCATAAATGTCAGCACAGGATTATCAGAAATGATTTTTTGTGCAATCTTCACTCGGTAGAAGTTTTTTGCATTACTCTCCTTAGCCCTCAGGTTTGCCCCCTGCACAGTCCTGTCTGAAAACAGCGATTAGCACACACTGAAGAGCATCAAACAGGGTGTTTGCAGCTGTCAGACCGCAGGATTCTCTTTTGTGAATTGTGTCTGCTGTCACTGGGCAGTTGGAGGGTTGTGTAACAGGGCTCAAATGAAGGTTCTCCTCGCCTGACAGTACGTAGAGGTAGGAAACCCCAGGGAAATTAATGCAGAGAACATGAAAAGAGCAACTAAATGCGGAGAAAGAGGAAAAGAGATTTTTATTCATAGCATGTTTTATAACTCCAGCATTATTTGGCTTTTTGATGAAGCTAATGTTTTGTTAATTTTAAATTTATCTCCTAATTCAAAAAGATCTGGAGCCATCATCCGATCTGACTTGGACACTGTGAGCGTGGCTAAGCAACAATATGTAGCTATGGCACTGTGGCTTCCAAGTGGGGAAACCTGAGGCAGTTTCTCAAATTCCAAATGAATTGGCCAGGAGGTTTCCTTAAATCATAGAATGTTCTAGGTGAGAAGGGAGCTCTATAGGTCATCTAGCCCAGCCTCCCTACACAGGGACAATTCTACCTAGGTCAGGTTGCTCAGACCCTCATCAAGCCTGACCCTAAATGACTCCAGGGATGGGGCCCCCACCACCTCTCTGGACAGCCCATTCCAGCCATCAGCCACCCTCACACTGAACAAGTCTTTCCTAATATCCAGCCTAAACCTATCCTTGGAACCCATTGTTCCTTGTTGTATCTGTACAAACCCTCTTGAAAAGACCTTCCCCTGCCTTCGTGTAGGCCCCACTCGGGTACTGGAAGGTCAAAAGAAGGTCACCTCTGGGCTGAACAGCCTCAGCTCTCTCAGCCTGTCCTCGTATGAGAGATGCTCCATGCCCCTGAAGGATTAAACGTCTGTGATCAGACGTGCTTCTCGCAGCACGATGTGCCAAGAGGTGTCCCCTCTATCTGAAGACTTGTACAAAATAAAATTCACAGCACGTGCAGCATTTCGCAGCAGAGAGCCAGAGGGGTGTTGGATACCCTTCACCCAACTTCGTCTCCACCCTTGTTTTGTCTCAGATGCTTAAGGCACAGAAAAGGGAGTAAGTAAATAACCACCTGTAGGCTTGGAGAAGCGCAGGAGTTAGAAGAGGCTGAACTAAAATTCAGATCCAAGTTTGCCTTTAATCAGGCACTGAAGTCAGTAGACAGCGGGGTCGATACTTGATTCTTGAGTGTAGCTATCGTAGGCATCTACATAAATTGATGTTTTTCAGTTAGGTGGTGGGTATTCCTTCAAAGTCCTCAGTCTAACACATCTTGTCACAGTTGGGGTGGGCGTGGCACACAGAGTCATGACCAAAGTGTAAGCAGTCAAAGATGATATTTTATTAACACCGCTAGCTCCTTTTTGTACCCTTTTTGCACACGGGGGGTCCTTATTCTGTTGGTGCAGCACATATATAAACAAGTGGGCAGTGGTGGTTTTGGCTTCATACGCCTCTCCCTTGCTCATCTCCTACCAAGTTTCTCCCAGCACAGTCAGTTGTTTACATTCTTCAGGTATCTGACTTCTTGTTCTCACAGATACACTTTAATCTGTCCAAGGTTAAACTCTTCTGCTTCAGTCAAAAGGTCTACGGACCCGCCTTAGCTCCCCCCCACATCTGACTTAAATGAAGTCAGTAGCACACAGGATGTGCCACAGGTAGGAGAACATTAAGACTTTGCATAGCACTTATTCTTTCTATTTTTCTCTTCAGCAACTGATTTTGTCTGCAAGAAGAGTTGTGTGCAATCAGTTACAGATTTTACAGGAAAAATCAAATTCATTGACAGTAATAATCCTCCCAAAGGCAGAGCTTGGTACCACTCCTCCCTCTTCTTCCTCTCCTTACCTGCCAAAATGTGAGTGAGCGTCAGCGTGGCTTCCTGCAGGGAGCTGTTTTGGCTGGAGCCTGGTAGGCACAGATGGCTGACAAGCTGCAGCCCCTGTCCTCTTTGGCTGAACATCCACACCAGGTCACATCAAAGCTCTTCAGAAGCCAGTGAGAGCACTGGCTTGCTCTGAACCCTAGCAACTCTCATTTCCTTGGGCTGATAACCACAGTCATATTGTGGTTACTCCCAAAGTCTTTTCTTCATGAAATAGCCTCTCCACCTTGAGCCTACCGTTCAGGTTCCAGTCGCTGACCCTCTAGACAATGATGGTTGTGTTGGGTCCTAAGAAGCCAGTGGTCAGAACTGGCAGAGCAGACCCGTAACGTGTCAAGGAAGGTGCTCCAGGCACTGCAGATGCTGCAGGTCCACCAGCATCTCACCCTTAACACATGTGGTTGTGGGAGGATGACTGGGAAGGAAAAGCCAAAGGAGAAGGACAGCAAAGGGAAAGGTAAGGCTGCAGTAGAATTGGGAAGAACGAGGGGAACATGGACACTGTGGTGGGGCCTTGAATATGGGCAGCTGGTGACAGGGAGGGTACCAGCTGGAGAGAAGGGACAGCAAAGACAGGACTAAGAAGGTCTCTTCAGAGCAGGGACACCTGAACGCAGAGAAGTCCTGTGCAACAGTGGCTGCAGCAGCTCCTTGTGTCCTCTGCTGCTGTCCCAAATGCCACCTAAACACACTGGGGTCCCAGAGCCACGTTCCAAGCTGGATCCCTTCTGGGGCTACATCCCTGCTTTGGCCCTTACTGTAGACAGTCCTTAAACCATTATGTGCCAAGATCTTTTCTTCTAAGAAGTGTGATTTCTGAAATCCTGCTCATATAAGCTGAGGCTGGTTTCCCTGCCAGTCCCCATGAAACTAGCAACGTTCCATCCATCTTTTTCCTTCTTGCAGTCTCCGATCCCCTCTAGACTGAGAACTTGTCTTTGCTTCTTTGGCTCCTTCCTACATACTCTGACACTGCAGCATTAGATGAGTTTCCAGGAAGACTGGCTTCCCACTTGCAATGCCCTAGATAAATCCAATATGAAGACAGACCCTTCAGTGTCCCACGTGGCTCCTATCAAGTTTGTGCCAGCACTGTGTACTCAAAGCAGTTGCATCTGGACAGTAGCTAGCACTACAGTTGTTTGGGTTTGTTCACTGCATTTCTTTCCCTATAGGTTTTGTTCTCCCCCTATCCAGCCCTGTGGTCGCCTTGCCCATGCTAGATAAAGGAGGAATCTGGGATACTAGTACAAGAGTGTCCTGTGGCTATGACACAGTGGCAGATGACTCTGACAGCACAATTACGTTGGAGCCAGTGGAACTGAGCCTGTTTTATCCCAGAGCTGAGAATCTGACTCCTATTTTCAAAAGATTAATTCTTTTCAGGTTTACACAAGTCAGACAATGTCTACTTCTTGCTGTTGCTTTTTCTTGTCAAAGCCCTTTACATTTTTGTGCTTCCAGCAATCTTTTCATTGGGAAAAGTGAAAGAGTTTCACAGGAATAATGGTTTTGTGTACGATGCTCAATCAATCTAATATTCAAGCCTCTTCAAGTTTGCAAAGATCTATAGCTTAAAAATCTGCACTTCAGCTTTGCACAGCAAGTGTGATATGCTGCCTAAACTTCTGGACAGTTGGAGCATTTACTGTCCTCAGGTAATGTCCATTACCACAATGAGCCCAAATTACTCCCTCTGGTTTGATTCAGTTCCAGGGGCAAATTAGAAGATTTGGAATCATAGAATCATTACGGATTGGAAGGGACCTCGAAAGTTCATCTAGTCCAATCCTTCTGACACAGCAGGGTCACCTAAACCAAGTTGCACAGGAATGCATCCAGGCAGGTTTTAAATGTCTCCAGTGAAGGAGACTCCACAACCACCCTGGGCAGCCTGTTCCAGTGCTCCATCACCCTCTCTGGGAAGAAGTTCCTTCTCAGATTGATGTGGAACCTCCTATGTTCCAGCTCACACCCACTGCCCCTTGTCCTATCACTAGATGACACTGAGAAGAGCCTGGCTCCTCCCTCCTGACACCCACCCCTCAAATATTTATAGACGTTAATGAGGTCACCCCTCAGTCTCCTCTTCTCCAAGATAAAGACACCCAGCTCCCTCAACCTCTCCTCATAAGGGAGGTGCTCCACCTCCTTTATCATCTTCGTTGCCCTACGCTGGACTCTTTCGAGCAGCTTCACATCCCTCTTGAACTGAGGAGCCCAGAACTGGACACAAGACTCCAGATGTAGTCTCACCAGGGCAGAGTAGAGGGGGAGAAGAACCTCTCTTGATCTGCTAACCAGCCCCCTTTCTGATCCACCCCAGGATGCTGTTGTCCCTCTTGGCCACAAGAGCACATTGCTGGCTCACAGTCATCCTGCTGTCCACCAGGACCCCCAAATCCCTTTCTCCTAAACTAGTTTCTAATATCTCAGTCCCCAGCCTATACTGGTACCTGGGGTTGTTCTTGCCCAGATGCAAGACTCTACACTTACCCTTGTTATACCTCATTACATTTTTCTCTGCCCAGCTCTCCAGCCTGTCCAGGTCTCGCTGAATGGCAGCACAGTCTGCAGGGGTGTCGGCGACACCACCCAGCTTTGTGTTGTCAGCAAACTTGCTGGCAGTGCATGCCAATCCCTCATCCAAGTCATCAATGAATAGATTGAACAGGACTGGTCCCAGCACCGATCCCTGGGGCACTCCACNGTCCTCCTTCTTCCCCTTTTTGAAGATTGGGGTAACATTTGCTGTCCTCCAGTCCCAGGCACCTCTCCTGATCCCCATGACTTAGCAAAGGTGATGGAAAGTGTCTTAGCAATGACTTCTGCAGTCTCCCTTAGTCCACACAGGTGCATCCCATCTGGGCTCATGGATTAGTGTCCATCCAGTTTGCTCAACTTATCCCTAACCCAGTCCTCATCAACCAAGACAGGCTCCTCTCTTGCCTCCACTTCCTCTGGAGTCTCAGCAGTCTAGGGCTTGATATCAAGACAGCCCCCAGAAGTACAGACAGAGGCAAAGAGGGTGTTGCATATTTGTCTTCTCTGCATCCTCTGTCTGCAGGGCACCCACCTCATTCAGCAGTGGCCCTACGCTGCCTCTAGGTTTAGTTTTACCTGCAATGTATTTGAAGAAGCCCTTTTTGTTGCCCTTGACCTCTCTTGCAAGGTTTAATTCCAAGGAGGCCTTGGCCTTTCTATTGCATCCCTACACTCTTTCACCAGAGACCTGTAATGACCCCAAGTGGCCATCCCCTCCTTCCATGACATATAGGCTTTCTTCTTCTTTAGTTTGCCTAGCAGCTCCCTGTTTAACCACGTAGGTATTCTGGCTCCCTTCCTTGACTTCTTTCTTGTTGGAATGCTCTTTTCTTGTGCTTCAGGAAAGTGGTCTTTGAATGTTAAGCAGCTGTCTTGGGCCCCTTTACCCGCCAGTACCCTGTCCCATGGGATTTCCCCCAGCAATTGCTTGAAAAGGCCAAAGCTGGCCCTCCTGAAGTCCAGGGTTGTGATTCTTTAGCTATTCTGTTCCTGACACATGAGATCCTGAACTCCACCATCTTGTGGTCACTGCCACCAAGGCTGCCCTCAACCTTCACTGCTTCAACGAGACCCTCCTTGTTCGTGAGTACAAGATCCAGCAGCGCTCCTCTCCTAGTGGACTCTTCCACCAGTTGCATCAGGAAATTGTCACCAGTGCACTGCAGGAACCTCCTGGACTGTGGGTGGCTGGCTGAGTGGCTCTTCCAGTGGGTAGTTAAAATCTCCCATGAGAACCAGGGCCTGTAGCTGTGAGGCTGCTATCAGCTGGCTGTAGAAGACCTCATCAACTTCCTCATTCTGACATTCAGATATTTAAGAATGTTTGAAAAATATCCATGGGAATTTCGCAGGTTCCTACAGCACATAGGAGCTCTAGTCCCTGTCCAACTCGCTAATGCTTGTGTTGCAGGTCACTTGGTAGCAACACCTGCTCACATAACACTTTATTACACGTGGGCTAAGGTGTATTAGAGGAGCCCAGCAGGCACACTTCTTACTGAAGAGCTGACTGCAAACTAGTGAACAGATGTGATTCCCTCTACCCTCCTGAAAAGCCATGGGGGTAATTTCACCTGCAGGTGTGCAAGTGAATATTTACTTGGTGCAGACAAACTACTTACATCTGCTACAGTATTTCTCTTGGTTATTCGTCTGACATTGTCAGGAAGGCTCTTACATTTCTTGGTCAAAGCACCTCAGACAATAACTCTGTGGGCAAAATGGATATGGACAATGAGCCTATCTGACTGATTAGTGGCCATATCCCCATCGGACTACGGAGAATGCATGTTCCTGCTGTATGGCCAGGGCTTGTGCAAATACATGTTCTTCAGAGGCAATGCAGTGTGGCTTTTGCATTATAAAAAACATACCCCAAAACCCATTTTGGAATAAAGCACATCAAAAGAAACCATTCTTTAATGTCTATTCAATGAAATGAAGTAAAAAATAATTTGTACTGAATTAAGAGTATGTATTAAAGAAAGGCAAAACATGGATTGCTACTGTGGAGCAGAGGACTGCAGAACTGAACGTCAGCCTAAGGCTTCTCTGCATTTTTGTGCTAAGAGAAGCAATCATATTGGACCACACGCTTTAGAGTCTCTATTGTCTTTTTTGGTGACACTGCAGCTCAAAAAGTGGGACGAGGTCTGAATTCCTTCTTACTGAGCCTGTTTACATTACACATTTCCACAGTGAGTAGCACTGCACTTGCATTTGTGCCCGCTTCCTGTCAATATCAGTTCTGGGCTCTGTCATTTCGATACAACGGTGTTTCTGTGTTCAATTAGAAAATGCCGTCTGGACATATTTATTTGTGTTTAAACACATTTCAGTGGGAAGGAGTTTCAAAAGCCCTTGAAAAACATGCCTGTTGACATCTGATTACATGGAGCATCTTTTACCTCCGTTGCATGCCAGATTTGTCCTTTTTAACGTTGCTTTGACAAGATCAGGAACAAATAGTATTCAAAAAGCATTAAGGACAGGAAAGCAGCTGGGGTATCCTATTGTTAGTCTAACGATCAAGCATAAGACAAAGGATAACAAATGAGTGACTCTTTTTAAAAGCAGAGAAACACCGAGTTTATTTATTATTTTAAATGATCCTGTTTGCGTTGCAGTGGGAGTCCAGGCTTGAGTTCACCCTCACTAGCATTGCAAATGACACCAAGATGTGTTGATCTGCTTGAAGGTAGAGTTCCTCCAGAGATCTGGACAGGCTGGATTGATGAGTCAAGGCCAGTTGTATGAGCTTGTACAAAGCCAGATGGCTGGTCCTGTACTTGGGTCACGACAACCTGTGGTGGGTTCAAGACCACAATTAAAAATGAAAGGAAAAGAGAAAGCAGCTAGGTCTCAATGAGATCTTGGATAGAATTTGCCAGGCAATGGATAGCTTAGGGAAAATGAGAAGGGTTTATTAACTCTATAGCTACATACAGAAAGAAGAAAGAAAAAGTTAAGCAAGTTTTGGGTACCTCAATACAAGAAAGACATTGAGGTGCTGAAGAGGGTCCAAAGAGGGGCAACAAGGTTGGTGAATGGTCTGGAGAACAAACCTTATGAGGAGCAGCCGAGAGAGGGGGGCAGTTTATTCTAAAGAGAAGGAGGCTGAGGGGAGACCTTATTGCTGCCTACAGCTACCTAATACAAGGTTGCGGAGAGGTGGGTGTTGGCCTCTTCTCACAAGCGAGAAGTGAGAGAATAAGCAGAACTGGCCTCAAGTTGCACCAGGGGAAGCTGAGGTTGGACATTAGGAAAATCTCTTATCGAAATGGTCCTCCAGCTTTGGAACAGGCTGCCAAGAAAGGGGGTTGAGTCACCATTCCCTAGAAGTTTAAAAGTTGTGTAGATATTAAGTTAGGGACATGTTTTAGCAGTGGGCTAGATAGAGTTCAGTTAACAGATGTAGTTGATGATCTTGAAAGTCTTTTCCAGCCTGGGTGATTGTGTCATTCTGTCTCAATTGGCCACCTCTGTGCAACAACGTACCTGCTAGTGTGGAAAGGACCATCTACATTCTGAGATGCTAAAGTGGGCAGGATGCTTGCCAGAGGCCATGCTAGTGATTCAGGGCATGCCACGTGCCAGCTACCAGTCCTCAAAGCTTTCCCCTTGCTTGTAGAGACAAGAGCTACAGGATGTGTGAGCTAGCCTGCCAAAATACTGCCAGCTGTGTGGCTAAAATAGGCTTGGCCTTTGTGGTCCAGTGAACCTGAGACTGAATTCTGGTGATTTTTATAGTCAGGAGAGACGTAACCTGCAGTATTTCTGGGTTGAGCTATTTGCAGATGAATCCTGGTGATCTTGGATTTCACACAGAACAAGGCAGTGGCAAGGGTACCTTTCATGGCTGTGAGCTAGGCTGAGGTGGATGGAGTGCCCCAGGGCCAGCGAAAGCCTGAGAAGGAGAGGGAGACCCATTAAGAGCTCTTGTTCCTAGACAGGCTGAGGCTGACGTGGCTGGGAGCAACTGCTGAGCAATGGTGGGAGATTTAAACTGTTATAGAGACAGCACCTGGGCAGTCTGATGGATCCTCTCAGACCTGACCAGAAAAGGCATTTCAGTGCAGGCAGTGGCTTGCAACAGGTGTGTAGATGCTCCCACTGCCATGACATTTAAAAGTGAGGGACTCCTCCAGAGGTCTCTTCCAACCTGTGTGATTGTGTGATTTTAATAATAACACAGTAACTTTAAAGCTGATGTAGTAAGTGTTAGCAGTGAAGATCTTTCAGGTGACGCATCATGATTCTACTTTAAAAACAAAGTGTGCATTAGAATATATTAGTTCAAACACTTTACAGTTATTTGAAACTTCGTATTGTAATTCTCTTGAATTAATGTAATATTCTGGCAAAGCTTCCCTGTTCCTTTTTTCTCAGCTCTGTTGTACCTTGTGATGTTTTAGTCTGTGCAAAGAGGCTATTCAAAAGTCAGAAAACCTGGAAGATCTGTGTTGGCTTCAGAGGTCTCTGGAGAGGACCATTAATCCCTTAGAATAGGGACACAGTTTTGAAGGTATTTTACTGGCACAATAGCTGCTTACACCAGGAATTTATTCTACATTTCCATCATTGAATTTCTTCCCCTTTTGTTCACCCGTCGTGCATCACCAGCCATCACAAATGTGCCTTGCAAGTAACAGAGAACAACGGTATCCTCATGCCCTCTTACAAGGACCGTGTTTTCTGTTAAGTTCTGATGGGTAAAAGCTTTATGCTCTGGGTTTACTTTTTATTTGTGCTGCTTATTTGTTTTCATCTATACAAAGTCATTGTTCCTCTTCAGTCCTCTCCTGTCTCTAGTTGCTCCTCAGCATTTTAGTTAATAGAAGCCTCACTAGTGGAAGTGAATTAAGAGTTAGCCAAGAGCAAGTGTATTATGAGGAAGAAAATAAGAAGTAACTGAGAGAAAATAAAAGTAAAGGAAACAGCTGAGTACACACTGAGCGAAACAAGGACAACAGACAAGTGCAGAGGCGAGGCGAGGGGTGTCTGTTAAGGTTGCATTCGACTCGGAGGAAAGAGAGTGAGGCCAGGACACACAGCGTGTCTGCGATGAGCACACAGTGCTTGGGGACGGTGATTTCCAGTAGGCTATTTTCCAATTTGTTTGATTTTTAATTCAAATCTAAATGTGCTAAAAATAAGGAGCATTTTGGAGCTGGGAAGATGTGAATGGCATAGGGATCAAAACCAGAAGATGCAAGGCAGATGCTGCTGTAGCTGAACCAGCCCTGCTGGGATTTCTAGCTTTGCGTCTCAGTCAGTTACGGTTACAAAATGCAGATCAGCCTTATCTGGTCACTTTGGCTAGAGAGCACATGGTAGTCCCTTTGTGAGACAGAGTGAGTGACCTCTGGTCTAGCTTATGTTCCATAGCTACTGCTATTCCCTTTCTTGTGAAGATGTTTGTGTAGGCAATTACCCAAAAGCATTTGAAGCTTTCCTACTAATTTTAATAAAAATTGCTGGAGCCTCCACTTTTCAGTTGGTATCACTGCAGTGTGGCTTGTTTGTCCGCAATGAGAAGGTCAAGAGACACTTATCTGGAGACAATTATGGAACCTTACGCTTGTGCATTTTCTTCCTCTCCAGAGAAAACTGGAGAATTTTTTTTGCCTGAAGTCCCAATTCAACAACTGCTGTAAAGAGATGGCTTAAAAAGGCAGAGATATCTCTTCTCTGGGCTAAACCAGAAAATTGCAAAGCAGCCTCATCTAGTTCTTGAACAGTTGTGCTTCACAAGCTTCAGAAGTCTTCCAGCACTAGTGGTGTAGGAAACACTATCCAGCAGACATTGGGTGTGATGCTGCTGCCATGGCTTTGGATGTGCGATACGTTGAGACTAGCGTTATCAGGTTTCCCTGAAACAGCAGATTTGGGATTATAAAGGCACAAATCAGGAAACTCTCAGAACTTCAGGCTGCCTTAGGCCCAAGTTACACAGTGTTTTGTGACATTGTCTCGGATCTTTGCCTAGATTCCTATGGACTTCTGTTTCCATGACATGTTTTGCCTAGGTCAGATATTAAATCTTATACATGACAGGCTGAGAAAGACTAATTAATCCTGAGTTTTACAAAGCTTCATCCTTTTCGGATCATAGGACCTGCAGAGCTTTCCTAAGGTACTTCAACCCTACTCAGCTAAGATTGTTATATCCTAACAAACCACCTTTTCCTTTAGAAAATGCAGCTCATCCAACTAGAGCAGAGGGTATTTTAGAATATTTAGGTGTTCCATGAGTTTCCTTCTCTGTTATATTGAAATCTAAAAATAAACTTCAGATTAACCAAGGGCTAGCTACAAGAATTTAAATGCTTAAGTCATGGCTGCACGGTAGCTGTCTGATAGACAATGACATTAGATAGAAACTTGGTATCAAAGATACCCCCAGGATATCACCTGATACCTGCTTAGCTTTGTAAAACCTGTCCTCCTGAATGTTATGGCTGACTGGAGAACTTGAAAGCCCCCACTGCACTGCCAGTGAAGGAACTGGCTTTCTTTTCCCAGAAAGCTTAGAAAAGCTTTTTTTTTTGGTAATTTTTATTTCATCAAAGGTTTCCACTATCTAATACACATTGGAGATGACAGTTGTGTTTGAGTTACAATCAAATGCAAGCATCCAGGGTTGAATGAGGCTTAATTTACTTAGCGAGAGGAGGATTCCACCTGAGAAGTGAGCCAGGGGATATTCCAGAGGCAGTGAGTTGTGCACAGCCCCAGATTGGTAGAGTATCGGTGTCGGAGCTGCAGCTTTTGTGTTACCAGCACTTTGTGACTCCGCGTCCCTATGAAGGGGGCTACAGGCGGCTACCTTTTATCATTCTCTGAAATTTGTATGTCTCTCTAGAGCTGAATTGTTTGCCAAACTGACCAATTTCTCTTGTTTTCTGACACTGACAGAGCAAAGATAATTGGGACAACTGAAAATTCCTAGTGTTGTGTATGGCTGGAACGGAGCAGCCAGCCACAGACTGAGCTGGAGGCAGCTCCAGCCGCGTCCTGAATACCCAGGAGCAAGCAGCTCCACAGAGGTGTATGTTTGGCCCAACACAGCACCTTGTCACTGCACAAGTGGAAGGCAGAGCTAGGTGTGCTGCATCTGCTGCTCTTTGCATACCATCAGCATGGTTTCTCCTGCAGTAATCTATGTTGGAAAACAGAAACAACCTTTTGGTGGCACTGCTCTTGGGTGGCACAGTGTCGTGCCAGTGGGAACACAGCCCATTGAGTGAGAGGAGTCTGGGGTAAAGAGAAGGCTCACCTCTTGCACTGAAATAATCAATTTTTAAGTTTAGCATAAACAGGGGGAAAGATAGTTTTATGTGTTGCCCAAAGTAACTACAACTTGCAGAGCAAAAAATAACTCTTTGATATCCTGATGACACATCAGGACAGCAATCCCTTAATACTTAAGAGTTGTTTTTGTCTTCAAAGCTTCATAAATATTAACTAATTTATCGTCACAAAGCCTGAAGGAGTTAAATATGTGCTGTTATGAGTCATGGATGAACAAAGGCCTTCACAGCTGTCATCACACCTCATGCTGTGACTACTGCTCGCATCAGCCAGTGCAGAAATTGAGGTCATCATACTAAAAAGTACTCTCCTTTCCTCTTCCAGCAAGTGGCAGGTCAATGAGACTCTCCACTGTCATTTAGAAACTGGGGTTCAAAATTAATCTGGTCTGCTTCCATCCATCACAGTATAATGCAGCCAGCTGCAGCTAATGCTTTTTACCCAGCACACTGCAAGCTACAGCCTGGGGAGCTGGGATGTGGAGCCTGAAGTGATGTTGCACAGCCAAAATCCCAGCAAGCCAGTGACAGCTCTTACACTGCTGGAGCCAGGCTACAGCCCTGAATAGTTCATCTTCATGTTGCAAGGAAATGGAGAGATACAGAAACAGAAGAGGCTTGTGGTAGCTCTGTGGAAACTGCAACTCAGTCCTGCCTCTCTTGCTGCTGCTTCTAGAGCCACGATACAAGGGGTGAAGCAGCAGCCTTGGAGCATCTTGCTGCAGTGATAGGAAGAAAACATGCTCTCCCTTAGCATAGATAAGGGCCATCTGTGCACGGCTCAGGTGAGATAATGTTTAGGAGCCTCCCAGGATATTGAAGATTACACTTCCCTTGACATCTTGTGTGGTTCAACCTCATGGCAGCAATCCCTTTGAACTGGCTGCATGGCAGCACTTCCATTGAACTTGCTGTGTTTAGTAAGTCACCCCACTCATCTAGAAGTAGAATGCAATGGCTCATAGAACTATAAGGAGTATCATCAGGGAGGACACAGGTAGCAGAACACATGCTGATACCACCCAGCCGATGCTTTAGCATCACAAGACTCTCCACAGTGTATCAGCAGGTTTGACAGCTGCACGGCTGTCAAACCCTGTGCTGTCTGAGATGTAGAGGATGAGGTACATGGGGAGAACTCCATTGGTCTGTAGTTACCAGAACTGAGACAGTGCACTAGGATTGTGGAGACCTGTGTGGAAACTGCTGTGGTAGGCATGGCTTGCAGAACAGAGCTAAGTGCAGCTGCGAGAGACATCAGTTTTCTGCTTGACCAAAAGCCAGATTATGTCCCCTGCAGGATTTTGGGTTTAGCCTGTTGTTAAAGACCTTCTTTGACCATGATTCCACTCTCACCTCAGAGAATATCTTCTCTCTATAGCCTGTTTATGGGTTTCCTTATAACTAACACCTCTCCTATGAGGCCAGACTGAGAGAGTTGGGGCTGTTGAGTCTGGAGAAGAGGAGGCTCCCGGGTGACCTTATTGTGACCTTCCAGTATCTGAAGGGAGCCTACAAAAAGGCTGGAGAGGGGCTTTTTAGGATGTCAGGTAGTGACAGGACCAGGGACAATGGAGCAAAGCTGGAGATGGGTAGATTTAGACTGGATGTGAGGAGGAAGTTCTTCACTGTGAGAGTGGTGAGAGCCTGGAATGGGTTGCCCAGGGAGGTGGCGGAGGCCCCATCCTTGGAGATGTTTAAGGCCGGGCTGGATGAGGCTCTGTCCAGCCTGATCTGGGGGGGTGTCCCTGCCCATGGTAGGGGAGCTGGATCTGGATGATCCTGTGGTCCCTTCTAACCCTGACTGACTCTATGACTTGGTCTAGGTGATCGTGCTGTGGCAGGGGGATTGGATTAGGTGATCTTTCGAGGTCACTTCCGATCCCTAATGATTCTACGATTCTAACCTAAATCTCTCAAATTGTTACTGTGGCAATTACATTTTTGTCTGTTAATTCTCTGCAACTACTTTCTGTCCAATATACTGTCAATGTATAATCATAGGATCATTCAGGTTAGTCCGACTCTTGACATCAGAGTCCAACCATTAACCACATTCTATGTGGAAATTGGAGCTTTTTGCTCTGTGCAAGTGCCTTGTTGTTAAAGGATGCTGCTGTGTCCCAGCATGAACTTCCCTTTAGCTTAAACAGCCACAGGTCATTGAGCCTGTACTTGCAGATTGTGACTTCTAGACAGCTGATCTCTTTTGATCCTCCCACCTGGTATATCCCTGCTCATTCCAAGTCCTCCTTGGTGCTGACCAAGAATTAGAATCACAGAATACATCGGGATGGAAGGAACCTTTTTAAATAAAGGTCATCTAGTCTAACGCCCCTGACCATCAGTCAGTCACCTCACATGTTTTTAAGGTTGCCCAGTGAGAGATCTGTCTTTTGGGTGTGTCAGTTTACTGGCCTGACATGGGCACCACGTGTCAAGGGGGAGCATCATTTCACACTGTCCACAAAACTATCCAATGAGGTATTTACACTCTTTTCTCACTTCCCTTTTTCATTATGTGTAGTAATGAAGGAAACATAGCTCTGTTAAGCACCCTCCTCTCTTGCACCTTTGCAATTTAGGGCTGCTAAAACACAGCACCACTAGTGAAGACATCACAGCTGGGCTATGGAATTCATTCCACGATTAACATACCCAAGAGTCCACCAGGTGAAGTAAATGTTGTCATGGATGAGTTACATCCACTACAAAAAAAAAGCAGTTCAGGATACTTGGCCAAAGATCAGAGGCCAGTGTGAGGATCAATCTGTTATAATGCGTAAGATTTGGTCCTTCAGAAAGTAAATAATGTCACTCTATTTCCAATTGAGATACAGGCATCCTTCTGGAGAAAGACACAACAATTGAGAGACACAAGGTGCAGCAGTGTGTTGTTACCAACACCCTGAGTCTGGCCTGGGAGGGCTGTTGCCCTGTTCAGTGGCTGCATCTTGCCCTGTACTGATTTCTGACTGAAATCAAAGGCACCTTTTGACTGAGCATGTAAAAGAAACACTCTCAATCTAAGAGGCTGGGGGTGATGTTTTGAGAAATGTGAAGTGGCATTTGGTTAGCAGAAAATTTGGCACTGTGGAAAAAAAAATAAAGAGCATTTTAGCAACGGGGGAGTTACTCTGGGTTTCTTCCCTGGTGCTTGCCAAAGTTGTCACGTGCCCTTCCCCACATTTGTCATGGTGTGTTGCAGTAAATCAGGGGTCCTCAAACTTTTTAAGCAGGGGGCCAGGTCCTGTCCCTCAGACAGTGTTGGGGGCCGGGCTGTAGTTTGTGCTGCCTGGCTTGTCCTGCCTGGGAGCAGGAGGGAGAGATGGCGAGCCGCATGCCTCAGCCTGGCCGTGCAGTCAGCAGGAAGAAGCAAACTGCGGCTGGGTGGGGGGTAAATACCGGTGGGTCGGACTGGACACCCTGGGGGGCTGTATCCGGCCCGCGGGCTGGGGTTTGAGGACCCCTGCAGTAAATGAATGTGTAAGACCTTTGGAAAATAGAGAGTGACTTTACTGAAAAAAATCTCTTCCCTGTCCCTCAGTCACTCCCTGCTCGCATATGCACACACGTGCATTTCTACGTGTGTTGACCCCCACCTCAAGAGCTTCTGCTGGGGAGGCACGGATGAGAGCTGTCAAGCCTTAGGCCCTACCACCATCTCTTGTCTTAATGTCTGTGGTACGACAAAGTCCCTTTTGGGTAGTCCTTTTCTACTCTCTAGGAGTTGAGAAATTACTGAGGTATAATACGTTGGCCTCAAATCTTGCTCAGCCCTTGCTCCAAGGACACAAATTAAGGTTGCTCCACTTTTTTCATATTTTAAGATTGTAAGTTTCCTTCCCGTTGAAGCAAGCCGAGTAGGACGGCAAGAAGAGTTCAGGAATGTCCTTGCTCCTATCTTGCTGTTACTGAAGATTTCTGTGGGTGAAGCATGGGACCTTAAAGAAGAGTAGCAAAACAGCCTTCACTGGAACACTCCACAGCTCAATTTCTGCCAGCCTCATCGTTGGCAACCAACATCGGATATTCTTTTAAACCTCGCTCTCATTTCTTAGGGTACTTTGATGCACAGGCATTGCAATTCACATTTTACTACGTTAATCTTAATATATATTGTCACAAATGTCCTCGTAGTTGACAGCCTGCAGCCAGGTCCTTGCAACTGGAGAGATGTTTCACCAGGCTCCCAGCAGCATCTCTTTGCCCAGCAGTGGCTGTCAGATGGGCAGAGCAGCCAAATACAGACCAAACACACCTCATCCCAGTGAGGAGGGGAGTCAAGAATCAAGTCACTGCTACCACAACACCACTCACTGTTGGTCTCATAACTGGATAAGATTGGATAACAGAGATAGATGTGTGGTTTATTTACATTTTTGGCCCTTGCTTCATATGGGCTGGCAACAGCAAAGGCTTTTACTGAAGAGCTGTACGGTGGAGAAATGCAGTTTGGTGTTATCCGTTAAGATCTTCCGAAGTTGCCTCACCATTCCCCTCTGGATGGGTGCATCCTGGGGCTTTCTTAGAGCTACAGCTTTCCCCTCCTCCCTGCTGAGGACACCTCACCTTAGTGAGCCAGCCAGGCAATCTCTCCTGACTGCCAGACTTCTCAAGCTAAAGATGCAGTGGTAAAACTTCACAAGTTGTGGTCCTTGCTAAAAAAAACCAAGGCATTTTACAATCTGGTTACTCGAATTGCACTATCCATCCTACGCTGATCTTTTCTCACAGATTAGAAACGACACAGCTGTTAGACTAAGGAGCCATCTCTGTGCACAGCTAGTTATAGGGTGACACTTGTAGTGAGGTCTGTGAGGAGGAGAAGGACAGTACACTACTGAGGTTGCAATTACTGTTACACTCAAAGGGAAAATCCAGACACCAGCTGTTATAGCCTGTCTTAAAAAGGGGGTAGGGATCTGAAAAGTTGTTTTTGTGGAGTTTTGTACAGCTACTCAGAGCACAGAGAGCACATGAGTGCACGTGTATGTAAGTAGCACTATACTTGTGGACTTTCCTTATAAATGGATTTCAGGTCCTGCTGAAGTAGTGCAGAAACAGAGGTCAAGACTGTTTCACTTGCACAGCTGGCTTTGGCTCTTGTGTATTTGAATACGCTTAAAGATGCTAGAAGAACTCACCCACACTTTGCTTAGCCACTTCCTGTGAAAATGTGAGACCTGAAGTACCCCAAAGCAGGAAGGATGCTAACACTGCATCAAACATTTCAGCTGGCAACTGCTATGCCATTCATGTGCTAGGACCCCTCAGTGAACCAGAGCCTTCAGGGCACCAGTGCTAGCTTCAACACAAAGCCCTGCTGAATATCTGTGGGGTTTTTATCTCTTTTCCCTCCTTAGATATTTTTTGCTACAAGGGCAAGCTAGCATAGCTTTGCTAGGTTGGAGAACCTAAGGATGTAACTCAAAGTCAACAGAAACAAGGTGCCTTATTCAGCCACCGGTGTGCTATTTGAGCTGCAGGATGGCAAGTCCTTGGAAATATGCACAATTAGCATATCATTTATAAAACTGTCAAACTCTATTGTCTGGGATGATGGAGAGGGGGAAAGGATAGATTTTGCACAATGTCCAGCCTGTCCAGGGTCCTCAGTAGGGCAGGGGCTACAGTGGCCTTTGTCTCTTTGTAGGAAGCCACCATGGGCTCTGCAGGAACGGCAAGCTCTGGCTCAGGCACTGTTACCTCTGTGTCACTTGCTGTCTCCCAGCACCACTGCATCTGCATCAACACCCTGTCAGAAGGGGCTGCTACCCTGCAATGGTCCTACGTGCCCACCGTGCGCCACATGAGCTCTTCTTGGGCTCAGCAGGGGTGGCAGCAGCCAGTCTCATGCTGAAGTACTTTCCCTTGCTCTGCTGGGCTTTTCCCGTGGCCCTGCTGAGTGTGGATGTCTTTGCCTCCAGCATTGCCATGTGCACGACTTACTTCAGTATGATGAGCTCCTCTCACTGCTTCATATCTCATCTCCTTGCTGTGTTCACTCTTCCCTGCCTTGCATTTCTCTGTGCAGAGCAGCCCTTGTTCCTCCAGACTCCTTTTGCAGAACTTTGGGCCTGGAAGAAGTCCTTCCCCCTTTTTTTGAGGTCTGAATTCCTCTTTATGTCACCTACTACCCAACCAGAGTCCTCCTCTGTTGCTGCAATGACATGGAAGCTTCTCCAAGGATGAGAACTAATATTCCTGTGTTCATTAACCACAGTCTAGGAGTGTGCACAATCATCTTTTAGAAGTATTCAACCTGCAGCTGACTACCTTGAGATTCTATCTTTAATTTTCAACTTCATATCTTGGACAAGTTTTGTTAAGAACCTTTTATTTTCCAGGTAATTTTCAGCCTATTCCTGTATTTTGAAGTCATCCAGGTCTTTTGCATTGTGGCAGTATGAGGAGCAAGGTTGTTCTTGATGCGGGGATGGTGGACAGTGAAAATCCAGAGCTCCATCGTGTCTCAGAGATTTTTGCCAACGTATATATATGACAACCTCTACATTTGAGGACAGCTCTAGCAATCTGGAATTTCTGATCCCTGCATGAGTAAGAGCCATTTTGAACTGATTATTCACTCTGAAGCATTTCAGTAGAGGCTGGAGCACTTTCCCCCGCAGCTTGCTGTATAGTTCCTTTGGGCTAAGAGTCAAGCCCTTCCAAAATCGAAATTCTTAAGTATTTGGTCACCTAATGTTCATTAGTTCAATAAATAGCAACAGATCATTTTTTGTTTATACATTGATTTAATTTTACCTGAACCAGCCCATACCTGCTCACTGCAGAGCTCTTGCCTGTGACTAACTCTGGTGTGAGCAGGTGAAAACTGCTCACAAAAATCTGGTCTTAACTGCTGATCTGCATATTGATTTGGTGGCAATTTGAGCAATCACAGAATCATTAGGGATTGGAAGGGACCTCGAAAGACCATCTACTCCAACCCCCTGCCACAGCAGGGTCACCTAGTCCAAGTTGCACAGGAACATGGCCAGGTGGGTTTTAAACATCTCCACAGAAGGAGACTCCACAACAGCCCTGGGCGGTCCGTTCCAATGCTCTGTCACCCTCGCTGTGAAGAAATTCCTGCTCATTTTCATATGGAACCTCCTGTGTTCCAGCTCACACCCACTGCCCCTTGTCCTATCACTAGATGACCATAAGAAGAGCCTGGTTCCATCCTCCTGACACCCACCCCTCAAATATTTATAGACATTAATGAGGTCACCCCTCAGTCTCCCCTTCTGCAAGCTAAAGAGACCCAGCTCTCTCAGCCTCTCCTCGTAAGGGAGGTGCTCCACTTCCTTCGTCATCCTTGTTGCCCTACGCTGGACACCCTCCAGCAGCTCCACATCCCTCTTGAACTGAGGAGCCCACAACTGGACACAATACTCCAGGTGTGGTCTCACCAGGGCAGAGTAGAGGGGGAGAAGAACCTCTCTTCATCTGCTAACCACTCCCCTTCTGATCCACCCCAGGATGCTGTTGGCCCTCTTGGCCACAAGAGGACGCTGCTGGCTGATGGTCATCCTGCCGTCGACCAGGACCCCCAAGTCCCTTTCCCCTACACTACACTCCAACGGGTCAGTCCCCAGCCTATACCAGTACCTGGGGTTATTCTTGCCTAGTTGCATGACTCTACACTTACCCTTGTTACAGCTCATTAAATTTCTCCCTGCCTACTCTCCAGCCTGTCCAGATCTCGCTGAATGGCAGCACAGTCTGCAGGGGTGTTGGTGAAACCATCCAGCTTTGTGTCATCAGCAAACTTGCTGACAGTGCATGCCAATCCCTCATCCAAGTCATCAATGAATAGATTGAACAGGACCGGTCCCAGCACCGATCCCTGGGGCACTCCACTAGAAACAGGCCTCCAACCAGACTCTGTCCCATTGACCACCACTCTCTGGCTTCTATCCTGCAGCCAGTTCACGATCCACCTCACTACCCAATCATGCAGTCCGCATTGCCTCAGTTTGGCTGTGAGGATGTTGTGGGTGACTGTGTCAAATGCCTTGCTCAAGTCGAAATAGATCACATCCACTGCTCTGCCATCATCTGTCCACCTGGTTATGCCCTCATCAAAGGCTATCAGGTTGGTCAAGCACGACTTTCCCTTTGTAAAGCCATGCTGACTGTCCCTAATGACCCTCCTGTCCTTGATGTGCCTGGAGACAGCGTCTAGGACATACTGTTCCATCACCTTTCCTGGGATGGAGGTGAGGCTGACCGGTCTATAGTTACGTGGGTCCTCCTTCTTTCCTTTTTTAAAGATTGGGGTAACATTTGCTATCCTCCACTCTCTAGGCACCTCTCCTGATCCCCAGGACTTTGCAAAGATGATGGAGAGTGTCTTAGCAATGACTTCCGCCATCTCCCTTAGCACACACGGGTGCATCCCATCTGGGTCCATGGATTTGTGTAGATCTAATTTGCTCAACTTATCCCTAACCCAGTCCTCATCAACCAAGACAGGCTCCTCTCTTGCCTCCACTTCCTCTGGGGCTTGATATCAGGACAGATCCCAGAAGTATAGACAGAGGCAAAGAAGGTGTTGAGTATTGCTGCTTTCTCTGCATCCTCTGTCTGCAGGGCACCCACCTCATTCAGCAGGGGCCTACGCTGTCTTTAGTTCAGTTTGACCTGCAATGTATTTGAAGAAGCCCTTTTTGTTGCCCTTGACCTCTCTTGCAAGGTTTAATTCCAAGGAGGCCTTGGCTTTCCTAGTTGCATCCCTACATTCTCTCGCCAGAGCCTTATAATCACCCCCAAGTGGCCACCCCTCATTCCATGACCTATAGACTCTCTTCTTCCTCTTCAGTTTGCCCAGCAGCTCCCTGTTTAACCACGCAGGTCTTTTGGCTCCCTTCCTTGACTACTTTCCCGTTGGAATGCTCTTGTGTTCTGCTTCAAAAATGTGGTCTTTGAATGTCAACCAACTATCTCAGGCCCCTTTACCTGCCAGTACCCTGTCCCATGGGATTTCTTCTGTCCATGAGGAAATGGGAGTGTTCTGACCCATTAGTATTGAGGCTGTAATATTGCTGGCAATGTTTGCTCTGCAGCCAAGGACTGGCATGTGATATTTCTGTGAGACAGTCGTGGAGAACCATAACCTTTGCTGATGTGTTTCCTGGGGGCCATTAAAGATGCAGCAGAACTAATCTTTACTGGCCTTCCTCAGAGAGCCTGGACAGATTGCTTCCCAGCCATGCTGCCTTTTGTCTGGTCTTTATTAACTACCACAGCGTGGCGTCACAAGGCTAATCTGCCATTACACTCTTTATTCCAGTCTCTCCTGAGGAGCACACACCTTCCAAGAATACACAAAACACAAGCAAAAGGAGTAACTTTTCAGTTGGTGTTCTCCTTAGGCCTTTCGGGTTCTTTAACGTGCAGTAGTAAACACTAAGTAGCCCTTTCTCTGACGTTTCTGCCTTAGGGCAGAGAACGGAGACATGGACTTCCATCTGTGTGCTGAATCATGCAGTTTCAGCTACATCCTTTCTGTTCCTTCTGGCACTGAAGTTTACTGCGAGATTCCAACAAAAAGAACAACGCAGTTAGCTAGCCACTTTTTCTCTCTTACTCATTCCTTTTTTAACCCATTTTTTCAGACTTTTTTTTTAAACGGGATGATAAATTCCTTCCTTGGAAACTTGTTTGCCTTGTATGAGGAACAGGTATTTCAGGGTCTTTACTGGGAGTATCTGAGCTGTACAAATGCTGTGCTAATGTTCAGAGAGAGGAGCGCTCTTAGCAGTTTGCCACACACCAGCCTTGCCTGAGGCACGCCAGAGACACCAGCCTGCTTGGTATTTCCTCATCCTTTGTTGTGCACTCCAGTGTCCATCTATTATGAGTCACTCGTAAACCTAACCTAATCACCACATGTGAAAAACTAATTTGCAGTTCATAAAGTGAACTGAAGTACGGTGAGTAATGAAGGCACCCAAGCCACTAACTTGTTTTGATTTCTATGTGTTTAGACACACTTTAAAGTCATCAGGGAACTGCACACAACTTGCTGAGTTCAAATATTTCCTAGTTATTTTCTTCCCTTCTCTAATAATCACATTCATTTGCAAGTAACCACAACCAAGCAACTCAATAACAAAAGATTCATACAATGCTGGCAGTTTTGATGGTCTTTTGATTTCCATTGGATGGCTGCTGCCAGGTAGAGCCTCAACAGCATTGCTCATCTTCAGATGTACCTGTTTATGCAATCTGTATGATTTACCATGTCACAGAGAAGAATCCATTACAGTTTCTACAAGTAAGCTAGATGCTACATTAGATAACCAAGTTTCCTAGAGCTATTAGCCATATATATTCCAGAACAATTGTTTTCCTTGTGTTATAAAGTCAAAGCTGCTAAAACAAGAACACTAAACATCAATAACCTACATTTCCTGTTAAGTTGCATTTGCCTGCAGCTCCTCTGTCTGGGGGGAGATAGTGTTGAACAGCTCAGGGAAGGAAAATTCCCAACATCCTAATGCACAAGAGTGTGGGGCCATATCGAGTGTCATGAGGAAAGTAATGCTTTATTGAATCAAGGACTTGATGTCAGTCATGTTTCTCAGTTGCAGAAGTCTGTTGTTTGTTGTAGCAGCATGTTTTCAGTGAGTTCCTTCTTGATTTATGGTGATCCACATTGATAGACTTCTAGTCTATGACACTGCCATCACAAATGATAACTTACAACAGCTTCAGCTCTGCTCTTTCAGTGCTGATTATCAAGGACTAGAGCCAAGATCTATTCACCAAAACTAAATCTGAGTTCACTTGCGATGAATATTAATTGATGCTTATACACTGTGATTGATTTTGTTAAGCAGTGATTTAATTCAGAAAACTCAAAATGGTTCTCAGTGGGTGAAAAGAATCAGCAGCCATGTGTTCAATTCATTTCAGAGATAAACCTGGTGCCATTAATTTTCTTTTATGGTGAAACCTGAAAACAAGCTTTAGTAAACGTGACAAAATGGAGCGTGCATAAGCCAGTGACAAGTGGTGCTTCGCTGTAATTGTGCAATAAAGAGATGTTCATCTTCACCTCAGAGTCTTCCTGCATCACTCTTCCTATGCGGTGAACATCTTCACTTTGCTACCTTCTTGTTATTCAGATGAATCATCTCCTTGCAGACATACTAGTGGAAGTGATTGAGACAAAGAGGTGCAGCATTATCTTGATGCTTGAGGAGCCTTCATGGAAGCTGAGTGCATGACTCCCCAGCAGAATAAGAGGAATACACTGCAGAATCGTATTTTTCTTTGTAAGAAAAACAGAAATGGCCAAGTCTTTACAGGTTGCTAACATGCTTGTATCTTTTATATTATGGCAGATAAAGTTGATCACTCTGTGTGATCCTTGAAGAGTTATGAGGCTATGCTCTCAAAAGCACTTGCATCAGTTCATTGTGAGTAAGAACGCCAGCAGTGCAGTGATAGCCCAAACAAGTCTCTCTTGTGCATCAGCAATTCCCTCTCTAAAAGCATAACCCCAAATGCCAACACTCCTCACTGGAGTGGGCTGAGTGTGAGGGATGCTGCTACCCCTTCGCCCCAGCCATCCGTGCTGCCTTTGTGCTGGGCTGTGCTCCCTAAACAGATGCGCCCTATGAAGTGGTGTGGCAGCGCTGCTGTGCAGCCAGGCTCTCTGTTTCTGGTTTCTCATGTACTACCAGATGTGGCTGGCTTTCCATTTCCTCAGGCTGCTCCACAGAGCCATCTCCTTACTCGAACAACTTGGAAATTCCGTGCTCACACAACACACACAGGCCATCAGTACAGCCACCGTCCTTCACAAGCCAACCCAAAGTACCGCCATCTGTCCAGCATTACAGTCAGCAGAACCTCTTGGATTCAAGTGTTCTTCCTCAGAACTGCAGGGCCCAGTAGATTGCCTCTCCTCCCACCAGCCCCTCCCCAGCCACACTTGTCCAGCTGGCTTTTCCAAAGGCCCCTTGCTTGGTGCTGCTTTCTGAAGCTGGAGTTGCTGGCTGCCCTCACCCCACAGGCACACCAGCCTAGTGAGAACTGGCCTTGCAGTTTCCATGCTGATGTATGTCAGATAACCCTTAAATAGATTGCACCTACTTCAGTAAGTAGCTCAAGAGCGTGGCATACTATGGCAGCGAAGAAATACCCTTATTCCATTAAACATGACGTTAGGCAGAGTGTGAGCTGCGTTCCTCCTTCACCTACGCCCAGCCTTCCTCACTTGAGGCAGACAGAGCTGCACCTTTAGGACTGAGAAAACAGTTTGACCCAGTTAGGTGTTACAGAGCAGGCTTCAGCGGATTGCAGGCTGAAGGGAGAGCAGAATGTTGCCCGTTGCGTTTACTACAGTGTTTGTTTTGGGAGCTAAATTATTCCTCCTAATTCTGCTGGCAGTGTAATACACTGTCTCAGTAATGGAAAGCACATGAAAGCAAGCAGATGGTGAAAGCAGAAAAAAAACCCAGCATGTCCTGATATTGTAGTAAGCAAGTTCATTTTTTTGGCATTAGGCTTTCATAACCAAGGCACGGCGATAACAAGTACAGACATATTTTTAGAGCGCGGTTCATAAAAAAATACAGCCCGTTTCATTGCGGGGCAATGGAAGATTACTTTTTGAGACCTCCATATAGATAAAAACTAGATGTGAGTGTTGTTGAATTAGACCCATCATTTACTACTGCTGGAAGATGAGTGACAGAACAAATTCTGGTCAAAGTGATTCCATCACAGCTCCTGCGATCTCTCATATCTTTACAAATGCGGAGTCTTCCACTCATTGGTTTGCAAATATGCAGCCATCCTGCATTCCAGAAATGCCAGAGACGTTTCAGTATGAGCTGTTATCACAGTGGGCAGTACTGGAAAGTCAGAAGATTGTGTTTTGCTTTATAAGTTTGCGGGCTCCAGTTTAAAATTGTGAAGTTCAAGGTTGTTGTTGCTTCTTGGATATTTGTGTCTGTATCTACAGTAGGTGAAGTTTCCAGCCTGACTCCACCTCACTTCTCCTACCCACACGCCCCATCTTTCCAGAGCAGAGGGCAGAATAGCCTCAGCGGGAAACGCTGCCGTGGGCAGCAGGTCTGAGAGAAGAGACAACCTTGCCTTGCTGGCTGAGCGGGAGGCTTTGGAGGTGATGTCTGGTGAGGACACCATCAAGCATCATGGCCTCCAAACTGCATTTTTAAGTCTCTCGGGACAGAAGTGAGGCCAGGTTCACCACCCAGAATTTTAAAACTGGGCAAAGCAGGGATAACTTAACCTTTGTTATGATTTGAAGTAATGAAGTTGCATCTTCACGCAGCTGCAACGCAGAGGTTCCTTCAGCTTCCAAACATTTCGGTTTCAGATACAGCAACGGAGGTGGAGCCAGGCACACTTGCAGTGGCGAGAGCAAATGCCAGCACGCATCTCAGGGAGCAAACTCAAATCTCAACATCCTAGTCTCTTCTGCAGGGAAACCTCCATTTCCCTTTAAAGCATGTAACTGATTACAGTGCCCCTTTTACCATCGAGCAGCAACGCAGCCACTGGGCAATGCTGCTGTGATGTTTTAAAATATTTCATATGCATCTGGTTCATCCCTGACTTGAAGAAACAAAGGCAAAAGGATGTTTCTGATTGCTGGATCCCTCTAAGGACCCCATGCTTGCTGCTTCCTGAGGAAAGCTGTCTCCCTTTATCTTTCTTAGTCGTGGTTTACTGATGTTACCTTCCAGGAGATAGTTTATTCTTCCGGATTGCTCTTAGTACCTCTGGGAAGTGGCAGGTGGCATCCCTTGGATTTCTTTGATGTTCCTGTGTCTTTTTTCTTCCATTACCCAGGCAAGGCCTGAAGTAGAGAGGAAAAGCAATAAACTTTCTGTCTCCAGGTCACAGCTGTTTCCTTGCTCCTCTGCCTGCACTCCCATCTTTTCCTGATGCCACCTCCCCTTTCCAGGTCTTGGAGACACGGTATAGCAGCCAGGAGACCTGGGGCCACCTTTGCTGCTGAGAACACATGGCATTGGAGGCCTGAGCTGGGCAAAGCCTGAGCGTTTCTCCCAGCAGAGCCTGAGGCAAGGCTCAGCCTGCTGACAGGTCTCAAAGCAACCAGCTCGTACCGATAAACCAGGCTGAGAGCAGTGGCAATGGGCTTGGCCGAGCAACATGTGGGCCACTTTTTGCCACTGTGTTGTCTTACCTGTGAACCTCTTTCAGGTGCAGAGCCTGAGATCAGGGCTGCAGTGGAACAAGACCCTGATCCCAAATTGTTTAGACTGCGGTCAGCAAGCCTGTTTTCAAAGCAAACTTCTGCTTGTTACAGATACATGTCCCTCTTAATTCTTCCCTGACAATCCCACAGCAACAGGCTGTAACGAGCCATGATGTCTGCCTCGTGTCCTTGCACCCCTTGGAACGACGCTGTGCAGGCACTGGGAGATCTGCTGACCGCTAGCCAGTGTGCTGTTCTTCGCAGCGTGCCCAGGTAGCCCCGCTGATAAGCCTGGCCACTGAGGGATGTTGTCTGTATTTCTAGGATTAAAAGAAAAGCAGAAAATAAAAGGTGAGAGGCCAGAGAGCTGGTAAGAGAGGAGGAATTTAATGAAGTGTAACAAGGGTAAGTGCAGAGTCTTGCATCTGGGCAAGAACAAGCCCAGGTACCGGTATAGGCTGGGGACTGACCTGTTGGAGAGTAGTGTAGGAGAAAGGGACCTGGGGGTCCTGGTGGACATCAGGATGACCATGAGCCAGCAGTGTGCTCTTGTGGCCAAGAGGGCCAACAGCATCCTGGGGTGGATCAGAAGGGGGTGGTTAGCAGATCAAGAGAGGTTCTTCTCCCTCTCTACCCTGCACTAGTGAGCCCACATCTGGAATATTGTCTGCAGTTGTGGGCCCCTCAGTTCAAGAGGGACACAGAGCTTCTGGAGGGTGTCCAGCATAGGGCAACGAGGATGATGAAGGAAGTGGAACACATGCCTTATGAGGAGAGGCTGAGGGAGCTGGGTCTCTTGAGCTTGGAAGAGAGGAGACTGAGGGGTGACCTTATTAACATTTATAAATATTTGAATGGTGGGTGTTAGGAGGATGGAGCCAGGCTTTTCTTAATGTCATCTGGTGATAGGACACGGGGCAATGGTTGTAAGGTGGAACACAGGAGGTTCCATATGAAAATGAGAAGGAACTTCTTCACAATGAGGGTGATGGAGCACTGGAACAGGGTGTCCGGGGGAGTTGTGGAGTCTCCTTCTCTGGAGACATTTAAAACCTGCCTGGATGCTTTCCTGTGCAACTTGGACTAGGTGACCCTGCTGTGGCAGGGGGATTGGACTAGATGATATTTCAAGGTCCCTTCCAATCCCTTATGATTCTGTGATTCTTATCTGAATATTTTAAACTGCTAATGCAGATGGAAACAAGTCTAACCGAGGACAGTTCCTGGACTGGGAGGCATAGCAATGCCCAAAGAAGAAAGTTGAGCGAGAAGTACAGAGACCCAAGCTGTGTCCCAGTGGAGTCCTATCTTCATTGCGGGAGTGAAGAGCAGTGCATGGTGCACATGGTGACGAGCTGTTACTTGCCACAGCACAAGGAGCACTTCCAGAGCCAGATGTTCTCCGTGAACCTGACTGCCCGCACACTCCTGAACCCGCTACAAATGACCCAGCCCTGGGGCTTGAAAAGCATCTTTCTGAAGAGTGAGATTTTCACTACATTTCTGATTTTTACCTGAAGCAACTTAGCCTCAACCAGCTAACAGATGTTCTTCAGAAGGATCTTTGGGCCAAGTTCCTCCTGTTTCAGTAAGAACCACACTGTTATTCAACATATTGCATCAGGGATTCACACAGAGCATCAGGGATGGAAGGGACCTCAACAGGTCATCCAGTCCAATCCCCCAGCCAGAGCAGGATCACCTAGCCCAAGTCACACAGGAACATATCCAGGTGGGTTTTAAACATCTCCAGAGTAGAAGACTGACGCGGGCACCAACTCCACAGCTCTGCCCGGCTACTAGCTGGGCCATCTCTATGCAGAGATGTTTTGTCTGAACCCAAGTCAGGAAATTTCCAGTTATAGTTCCCATAACAACCGTAACCCCAGGTAATCTGAGTGAATGCTGTAAATTAAAACTCTGAAGTTAGTTCAAGTGTTTCTCAGCAGGTGCATGAAGGGCCTTATTGTACAGTAGGCTGGGAGATGCTGCCTGCAACCTCCATGGGTGGCTTCACAAAACCCAAGCACAGCTGAAGGAGGGGTTTGGGGTTAAACCTTTCGGTAGCTGTTTCACAGTGAGTGTAATTCTGCACTGGAATGGGCTGCCCAGATAGGTCCTGGAGCCCTCTGCTCTGGAGACTTTCAAAACCTGCCTGGATGTGTTCCTGTGCACATGATCTGCTCTAGGAGATCCTGTTCTAGCAGAGGGGTTGGACTAGACTATCTTCAGAGATCCCTTCCAACCCCTGCACTGTATATTCTGGGGTAGCTGTGGAGTTTCTGGTGACCTGAGGCTATAATCCCTGGTGTCAGAGAAGGTTGTGGCCCACATTGTACACCAGAGCCAGTGAACAGTGTTTGCTGAAGTGTGTAGTGATGTCAGCTTACCAGCATCCTCATACAACAGCTGTGTCTTCTGTTCTACTTACTACACTGGAATGGTCTTCAGCACTTCAGTAGCTAAGGGCTTCATACTTGTTAACGTGACTGAAAAGTAGGGAAGCCTTTTAGCCCCATTTCACAGGGAGGGAGGAACTGAACCAGACAGGCCAAACATCACTCCAAAGTCTCAGAGAGTCTGCAGCAGAGCTGAGGCCTCCTAAGTATGAGTGTCATAACCTTGTTTTACAGTAGTGAGAAAACAGGACACAGAATCAAAATTTCATGGGTAAATAAGTACCATCACCAGCTGGCTGGAATCCATAGCCTGCAACCTCTTCTGTCTCCTCAAAGTTTTCCATTTTCTTCAGTTTTTTAAAATATTTTATCACAGCATTATCTTGTTTAGCCTAACCAATGGTCCCACTTGCTCTTGAGAGCTGCACTGTGGGAGGAAGTGTTGACAAACGTTATTCCCAGTGTTTGTGTCCATATGGATGCACGGACTCAAGAACCCCCCACCCCTGAAATGAAAACCTGTGGCCATGTCAGTTATCTGAGAGAGGCTAAGAGGCAACTTGTTTCTCTCACTATACAAATCAGACAGATAGCTTCAAAGCCCTTTCTGGTTCCACATGGCTGCATATATCCAGAGTGGGTGAAGTGGGGCAGCACATCGCACTTCGGCATCCTGGCACCTCCTACCCTTCCTACAGCCTAACTGAGCAAGGACTGACACAACATCACGAACAAAATGCAACTGCATTTAATCATTCCTTAAAATGTCCCACACAGCTAGCTCAAAGCATGTCACAAACCTGTTTCTGCTCTTGGCTCAGGTGTTTATTGCAGTAGGTAACACCCTGAATCTAGGAGAAAATGCCTGGAGAGCCAGGATCCGGGTGTCGCTGAACGTAATGGAGTGCGGTGTCCAAACCCAGGCTTGCATGGAGATTGCACAGCTGCTTCCTACTTAGCCTGAACCTCAACACCAACTTCAACCAGTAAATTACTAGAGAGCTGAACCTGAATTTGGCTGCCACTTTGTAGTTTGGGTCCATATCTCAAAATGACCTTGTTGTCCGCTTCAATCTATTCTGAAGCTGGAGATGTATTCCTACAGGAAGCAGGGAAACACATTATGTTGCCAAACTACTACCAGTATTACAGTCAGGGGTTGGTGTGTAAGTCTTGTGTTTTCCATCCTACAATCCAAACCAGATGGGCAGCCTTTGTAGCATAAACATTTATGCAAGGAAAGCAAAAAATTGGCAGAAAAAATCATCTTTTCTGATTAACTGCATTACCATGGCTTTCATTATTTAAGGTGATGCACTTGAAGTTAGTTTACAAGATGACTCGATCACTGTCTTTGATTCATTCCAGTAAGTGTGGAGGTTGTCTTCTCAGGGTCAAGGACGTGACCATAGAATAATACAACAGCTGTGCTCGTGAGAAACAGAAAACTCCCAGCCTGCAGAAGGAGAGACTCTCCTAGTAAAGCTCCTGTTCCATTAATCCAGATATACAAACAGCTAAGCTGGACCCAGCAAAGCCATGGCACTAGTACCAGTACGGGTGAGATTAGCAGAGCAGAGTACAAACTTCAGCAAGTGAGAAAGAGGAAAATAAAGGCCAGGCCAGGGTTCTCCATCTCTCCTAAGGCCGAACAGCCAACAGGCTCTTGTTGTCTCATGCTGCAACACTCCAGTTCTACTGTTTGTACCGGGCATGGAGGTAGTACCTGTGATACTTCCTCGTTCCTTTTAATGCAGATAAATGCCTATTGGCATTTTAGCATTGGGCAAATAGGATGGTAGTCAAAATCTCTCTCCTGTCCATTTCCTCTTCATACACACGAAAGACAAGACAGGATTAGAAGCAGAGAGAAAAACATACTCTGTGGATCAGATGCCGTTCATCACACAACTGTGAAATAATAATAATTTGGGAAAAAAATCTGCCATAATTAAAATGTGTGAATGGTGAATGCCATGATGAAGAGGAGTGTATAATCTGTCAGGAGACCTGCTAAAATTGCCAGGAGGAGCCAGCCCTAGGTAACTGAGAAATGCAAATGCAGATGAAGTTACATGGGAATTTCAAAATGCAGCTTTGCAGGACGAATGATTCAGCTCAGCGGCACACAGCAAGTCAACACAACACTAGAGCAGACCCAGAGCTGCTCCTCCACAGCCCTGGGCAACAGGAGAGCTTCAATTGCCATCACCCACCCAAGCCGAGTCTCAAGCAGCTGCCAAGCACTGCCACTGCATCAGGTGCAGCCCCAAGTCTTGCTAGATCCCAGAGTAACAGCGATGATGAGCTCAATGGTCTGGTGTTCACACTTCTGGCCTTATGCAGGTGCCAGTCTACCCAGGTCCGAGGGCAGCAGAGTCTCTGTGGAAGATTTGCTGAGGTGGCAATGAACTCTGAGATCTATTGGGGCAGTTGCAGCAGCAGTGTATACCTTCTCACTGCTCCTCGACCACAAAGAATTGGGATGCTTTTCATCTTTAATCCATTTATTTTCTAAATGAATTCGATTTGCTTCAACCACCTGAAAAAGTGACCTAGACCTTCTGCTGTTATGTCACACAGTGCAGGATGGTGGCTTAGCAATGTCACTTCAGAGTGGCAGCAGAACTACACCAGGGAGCAAAATCCTTAAACCGTCCAAGTGAGATTCAGGAAGGTGTGTCTGCCTGCAGCATGGTGGGAGTGCATCACCAAGAAGCAGCCTGAGAAGGACAGAAAGAAGTGAAAGAATGACTGAGAGGTGGAAAAGGCCTGAGGAGCAGATGTAGGTGCAGGAGGAGGCAGTTAGCATCCCTTTGCCCCAGGCTACATCTACAATAGCCAGGAAAATAGACTGGATATACTGCTGTGGTTGCAACCAAAGTAACACCCGTAACTACCGTGTAAATCCCAGGATGTTTAATAAAAGTATTGAAAAGCAAAACAAGTTTTACAAAGCATCTCAAACTACGTGCTGCCCCGCAACCTCCTTAGGCAGTCAGGCAGGACTAAGTTTGACAGTACCCAAGCAGCTCTGTAAATGTTTTCTGCTAGTTTAATGTTACTCCAAGATCTGCCTCTGAACAGCCATCACCCTCTCTTCCACCAGCAATAAAGCATGTGTTTTCATGGATCCTACTTGCGTGAGGCTAATAAATAACCTCCTTATTTTCTGCTTTCGGTCTTCCAGCGTTTCCACCACTGAAGATCCTCTTCTATGGCTTCAAGCTGAAAAATCTTTGCGGCAGATTTGGCACTGCCTGTCATAATTGATGAAGGTGATGCTCCGACTTGTTTACTGTGTTCACGCACTGAGCTACCTCGATAGGAGTGTCAGGACACGCGCCCAGGAGAGAGAAGATGGATCCAGGCACATGTTTTTGAGGAAACATTTGGGAAACAAAGCGAGCGCACTTCACTGTGATGTTCTGGCTGTGCCCCTCCCAGGCTTGCTGGCGAGCTGTGCTCGGGAGGAATGTGGGTGCCTGGAAAGCAAGACATGAAAGACCCCAGAGAATGTGCAGAGGTCTTTGAGAGTAAGACTCCAAAAGGGGCCAACAGCGCTCAGATCTGTAGACGCTTCATTCAGTAGGCATTGGCAAGACTACAAGGTAAAGTGGCAGTGAAATATTTTGTAACCACCGTGCTTTATTTCAATGGGGAAATGACTCTTCTGTTTTAAAAACGTTGTTTGAGTCATGCAGGAAGGCTGAAGCTCTCTGTTCTTGCAGAAATGTGGGACTGGAGAATGCGCTGAGGACGGAGGCTGAAACTTGCTGTAAGCAGGACCATCCCATCCATGGACGGGTAAAAGCTCAAGGCCTGGCATTAGCCGCAGGTAAGACCACTGTCAGCAGAATTACAGCAGGAAACACCACCACCACTTTTCTTATAAGTCTTTGCACATCATTCTACCAATTACTTTTATTAAATATTTAAGCCTTAGCATCCAAGTGATTCATATTAGTTACAAACCCCCTCCCTGTTAACACAAAGTACAAGCTGAAACAAAGTTAATGAGCCCTGGTACTTGCAGGATAATTCAAAATTTAAGTGTGATATTAATGAAAATGAAAGAAGAGAGAGTGGAAAAATCCAGTTTCATTGTCCACCAGAGAAGCTGACTTTTAATCCTTTTGGTTCATAAAATCAAACCCATTGCTCAAGTGACTCTGACACCGTCCTTAAAGTAGTAGAAGAACACCTATGTGTGTACATAATTAAGTGTCCCATTGTGGCCATAAAAAGTCTGTCTGTCTGTGGGGAATGTGAGTGGAACTTGATTCTCAAGCATGGAAGTGGGAATGTCATTACCAAAATCACCCTGTATTTACTGTTTTTTCTGGGGTTCAGCCTTATTTGGTGGAGCAGTCACGTGTTCAGCGCTGGAAACAAGGAGTGTTTTGGTCCAGGTCCTGAGCCACAAGACCTGTGTATCTGAGAGGCAAAGGTAAGTTAACCTGGAACTGCACAGGTGAGTACTTGTTCTACGAAAATCCTCGGTATAACTCAAGTCAGGCACACAAAACCCAGAGGCTTTGTTAGTTAGCCTCTAACTAACAAAAGTTAGATGAATCATTTTTTTGTTTGCCCTCTGGACCTGCAGTGTGAGACCCAAATGGGTGCAGAAGTGGCAAAACCCTTGAAAAGATGTGCTACGCCTTAAAGCCCTGACACTCTTTATCATTTATTCCAAATGAAGAGACTAAACACATTCAAGGAACCAAAAGGGTAAACTGCACAGCTATACGATGGGATTTTGGAAGCAATGAGCGAGCAGTTGTATGGTGATCACTTTCCTACCACACTCATATCCATTTTTATCTGGAACCCATCACCCACAATACCTGGCCTTGAAGCTCCCCAGCCATCCCAGTCTTGATAAACAATTTTGGGCGTGAATAAAGGGAATGAGTAACAACACAGCAGAGCTGTGGAGCAAGGCACATGCAGGACCACTGGGTGCATCTCCTTGTAACACCTCCTAACTCTGCTCCTCGGCAAAAACTCTCTGGTGCTACAGCAAGTCCTTGAAGAGACAGGACGGGTTTTACAGTAGGACCTACAGCTGCTTTGTAGAGGCAAGTCAAGCTTCTTTTGAGCTTCCACCCGCGTGGGCCTGGAGCCATTCCCAAGAAGGACCCCATGGCCACGTGCCTCTCTCTGTCCCTGGAGCAAGAAATGTGCTGTGCCTGCAGCAGAGAGATGGCAGCAAGGACATTTTTTTCCTGAGGTAGAAGAGTCCTCTGTGCCCTGGGGCTGCTCTGAGGGCTCTAAACTCGGGCCAAGAGGCCAAAAATAACCCAGGATCTGCCTGCTGGAGAGCCTGGATTTACAGACTGCTCAAGAAAACAAGACTTAATGAAAAACTTGAAGGAAAATTAAACAAAATGGACTGACATGGACATGGAAAAACATTCTACAGCATAAATCATAAATTCTCCCGCATTTGGAGTGAGGTAAGAATTTCATCTTCATTAATTTCATACGGCAGATACAGATAGCAAAGCAGTCCTCTGCATGGGAGAGTTAACGTTGCTAAGGCTGATGCAGAGAGACAAGATGCACTTGGAGACAGAAGAAAAACTGCATTTCTGAGAAAGTTTCCACTCTTAATATTTTTGCCTTGCAAATGTGGGTCTTCTAAAACACTCTTTTCTTTAGGAAGGACCTAAATGAGGGGGAGGTGGGAAGCAGAGCTACAAAGCATGAAAGAAAGACTCAAATACATGAGTGGGAGGAAGGAGGAAGAAATGAAAGAATAATGAAGCTTGAATCACTGAGAGCAAACAACAGAAATGAAATTCTCATCCTTGTGGCTAAATATTGCAGGAACTTGGGCTGAGGTTTGAAACTGCTGTGGTTAGCTTAGGCAGAGGCACAGAGTAATTCAGACGACTTGATCAAAAGACAAAGAAACATTTACTACTGATTTCATTAGGAAATTTACCTGGCTTGTAGTTAATGTTTAACCACCTTTGTAACGCTGATACAGAGCAGCCCTGCAAAGGGTAATTTGCACCTATAGTACAATGGCTACATGATTTTGGGATTCCTTCAGTGGGGCCAGCATTTTGCCCTTTGTGGTGATACAGCAAACAAAAAACAATTAATAGGTGTCTCGTTATTGATGCAGCACCTCATGTTCCCAGCTCTAGCAGCATCTGTAGCTGAGCCTGGGTGATCAGCTACTTTTGGGGGTGCTCTCATTAAAACTATCAACTGTTTGTACTTTGAGAGCATGTCCAGTGGCTGCCACATGACTGGCTGGGAAACAAGCCTGAAAAGGATCCCAGCATTGTAATTATTCCATGCCTTCCCATTTTTTGTTGTTGTTTTGCTGTAAGGGCATCATTAGGCGTCCAGTGGGCAGAGCCGATCTCCCCTGCTACAGCAGAAAACTTTCAACCACACAGAGCAAGAGACACGCATGCCTTACGCATGAAATCCTGTGGGATGGGAACACCTCCATCTCCGTGTCACCAAGTCCACCTATAAATGGAAAACTGTAACTTCGCTCAGAAAACCCCAGGGTTTCATGTTCACTTTGGAATAAACTGAGCCTATCCACCCATTGTAGGTGGGAGCATCAGGGAATCAACAGGAGGTTATGGCCATCTGCACAGACGAGGAGAGCCCAGGGATGCAGCTAAGACCAAAGCCCAGGGCAGACAGAAGTATCATGCCAGCAATTTTTACGAATGAAAGGAGCGAGCTGCTGCTTCAACCTATACTGGCTTTTCAAAATCCGTCCGGAGACAGCAGGGAAAAAGGGCAGAGGAACGACATTTCCATTCTCTTCTGTATTTGAGATAGAAAAATGTTTGTTTTTTTTTCTTTTCCAAATCTTATCAACATTCTGAGTTGCTACTTTTTGAAATGTTGTTGACCTCCAAAGGTTGCAAATATGCTGGAGCAGAGTCTGAGTTTCCTTGTGTCATTCCCACACCAAAGCATTTTTGGCCTAGGGGAGAGAGCCCAGTGCAGTTGAGTAGTGCAGTTTGGGTAGGCAGGGGAAAGAGCTGGCAGGACACAGGCCTGGTTCTGCCCTCGGTCTAGACTTACTGGCAGGGAAAGGATGTATCCCTGAGGAAATAGACATCCCATCCCATTCCGGGATTATGGCAACATTACGGCAAAATAAATCTAAAGCCAGACACAACCACCAGAGCAGCCACATGTACCTTGAGCTGTCGCTCTACAGCGTTGGCTGGAGAAAGACCAATGCGCAGTGAGTAACTACATGCCCCTTGCAGGCCTGTGGCAGTGCTGATGGTGCCAGTGCCCCCTGGGCCCCTTCCAGCCTGGGTGCTCGATGGCGGTCCCAGCTCAGCCCTGAGCTCCCTGTCACCTACCTTCACGGGAGCGAGGGGCAGGGGCAGTAGGGGGAGGCTTGGGTAGAGAAGGGAGGAAGAGGAGGCAGCAGGGCGCAGGTTCTCCTGGCACGGGGAGTGTTCTCAGCTTTAAGAGAAGCCGTGCAGCAGCGGCTGGACCCGGTAACGACACAAATAACAGTTTCAGTTCTGTCTCAGCCTGCAGCAGGTCCAAGCCCGACTCCCGCAGCACCAAGGACGGTCACGCTCGCAGCGGCGTGGCCAGGGCACCCGCTGAGCGGGGGTCGTGCCCGTCCAGGGGCTGGTGGCAGGTGGCAGACGGGGCGGGAGCGGACTGCGCGGGACCGACCACTCGCCCCTGCCCCAGCTTCAGGGCAGCAGCGACCTCCGCACCTCCCGGGAAACACCCGCAGCAGCAGCAGCAGCAGCAGCGTTGCCCGGCTCAGNCGGTGCGGTGTCACCGGGGGCGCGCACGGTGGGGGGTGGGGAGCCCCCTGTGGCAGCCGCCTCCGGAGCGGGAGCCCCGGCCAAACTTTCGGAGCCTCCAGTCGCTCCGGGCGGGCAGCGCCGCCGCTCTGGGCTGTTCCTTGGGAGAAGGGGGCACTGCCTGGCCCCGTCCTGCAGCCGAGCTCGGCGGCGCTGAGGGTGTGGAGGCGGCAGCCGGGCCCAGCCTCGTCCCGCGGGCTGGGCGGGGGGGGGAG
>VXBP01009712.1:147638-213375 GCA_013400115.1 Rhinopomastus cyanomelas
TCGTTGCCCTGCCCGCAGCACTGGGCTCGAGCACTACCCGTACCGCTCCGAGCTGTCGGAGGAGCCCGTGTGCCTGCCCGCAGCCCGGGCGCCTCGCAGCTCGGCAGCCCGGCTCAGCGAAACTTGAGCTGCAGGAGTGCATGTTCTGTGGGACTGGCACGCCCCGCAGAGCGTTCACCCCACTACGGCGGCTGCCATACCATCATCATTCCTCGGGGAGGGAGGGAGGGATGGGCCGTGCCGTGGGATGAATCTGAGACAACAACGAGCAGGCAGTGGGACTGAGGTTGTGTGGCAATAAGAAACCCAACGTGACAGTGTCTCGGTGCCTGCTGTGGGGACGGTAAAGCAGGCGGCAGCAGCAGCTTGCCCAGTTTTCTTCAGCGTAGCCAGTGTCAGCCGGTAAAGAGTAACTTTGGTCACTTTGGCGGCTGCCGAGCCGCGGCCCCGCAGCCCGGAGCGACGCGTCAGGCAGGGAGCTCCCGCAGAGGAGAGGGACTGTCCCAGGAGCTGCGAAATGTGTAAACACTCTCCTGATTGGTTTGAAAATTTAGACACAGGAAGCGGATGGTATCTAATAACAGACAAGTGGAGACACTGTTGTCATGGAAACTGAGAAGACTAACCCCTCCCCCACACCGTATTAAAAAAAAAAAGGAAAAGAATAAAGTCTGCATCTCATCAGCAATGCCTGCGCACCGTGTCGGCTGCTGTGGCCTTTCCCACAGCATCTGTTGAAACCTGAGAATGTGCCTGTCAAATCAAGGTCATTTCACAGTAAAAACCTCACACCACCGTCTCCCCTCTTCCCTCTCTAGTCATGGTCCCACACTTTCCACCCAAGGAGAAGTTGGAGCAACATTGTTCACCTGCCCCACTGCCCCCTCCACGGTGGGTGTCCTGCTGCAGCCAGGCCTGCAGCTGAGAAGGTGTGAGGAAAGGGTCAAAGCAGAATGACCACAGCAGTTAAAAAACGAAAGTAGCAACAAATTACTGGTGCTTTTCTTTTTAAGTCAAATGACCAGGGGATGTTTCTTTTCGTGGGAATCTGTGGACCTGGGAGAGAAAGCTGGGATTGATTAGATCTCGACCTGCTCCTCCCCATTACAAAGTTACAAATGATTTGGACCCTAACGCTGTTCACGACTCTGCCTCACCTGGAAAAAGAACCCCAAACAGTGGAAAATGGCTATGGGGAACCCCGAGCAATTGCTCTTAATAACAAAATCACCAGTTACAGCGTGTTATTTGAGGACAAAAGCAGAGATAGGAGAATAGAATATACTTAGTTTCTGATGAATGCAGCATCAGACAATCAGGCTTATTGTGCTAAATAATAGTGAAGTTTTACTTCACTAGACTATTGCAAGTTTATTGTGTGTGAAAGGAGAGAGCTGTTTGGCTTTTGGGAACAGAAGAGAATATTTCACAACCAACTCACAAGAAAGGTTTTCTTGCTTTTGCTAGTTTTCTTAGACAGCAGCTGTTGATTTCAGATGTTTGTGGTGGGGAGATGACTGAGGAATCATTGCCTTTTCTCTGACACGTTTAATTTTGTTGATCCGTTTAATCTTCATTTTGCAATGACCAAGCTGAGAAAAAGCACCTGAGTGCTTCGTCCACTGTATAAATCATAACTTTGAGATCTTAACTGACCAGTTGGACCTCTGCTGCACCTTGGCATGTGTGTCTTGCTTTTTGCATTGTTGCTTGTTTAGAAAACCAGAAGGTGATGATCAGGTCTTGCGGACCAGGGAGTAAATCCAGCAGGGCTCTGAGGTGAAGGTGCGCAGCACCCTCACCACGCATGAGCTGGGACCTTCCTTCTTGTTTCAGGGAAAGGCTTCAGGAGTTGGGCAGTTGTGTGTTCAGTCCAGCTCACACCTGATTAGGCAGATGTTGCTTTTAAGTACTGTGGAGAAAGTTAGGCTTGGTAGCCAAAGTGTGCCTGCTGGAGGAAAATGTCCTGTTGTTGGGAGAAGCTTATCTGCAAGGAGGTTGGTCTGCAGGTAGTGTGTCGGTTACTTGTTTTTACACAGTGAAGGAAATGGGTTGGGTTAGGTACTTTCTAGATGTTACTCTTCCTTGTCCTCTGTGGAAAAGGAAGCCGCTCCGTGGCTCTAGTGGTTTTAGTTTGTAATAGTTTTACGGTGTCAGTCATTCCTGAGGGAAATGCAAGAAATTAAGTGCCTGTGTTGTTGTCCTGCCTTTTTTTGCTGTTACAAAAAACCACCCCACCAGCCTCTCTGGGTCACATTTTCAGAAGCATGCAATTTACAGTTTATAACTTTAGAGCCTCGTAATGATACTTTCCTCTCCTCTGCTCCTTAGAATGAAAGATCAAAAAGTGTACCAGTTAATTTACTAATAGGGGCAGTCCTTACACTTCTGAGCTGCCTTTCATCATGGATCAGAAATCACTTTACAGAAATTCATTCCTTAACATCCGCAGAAATCATATGAGCTCTGAAATGGAGCATTTTGCACCGGCTGCCCAAAGTTGCAAGGCAAATTAGGAGCAGAGCTGAGAGTCAGATTAATTGCCCCTTAATTAGAAATAGCTAATGGACTAAAACTTTGGAAATGTGTCTGCCTTTCCCAAGTGCCTGTGTGCTAATGTGCTGCTGCAGAATGTGTGCATCTGGGATGTGAAGCTGGGAGAAAGAACAAGCAGTGGTTTCAGAAAATGCCAGTCATTTACTGGCCCCTTTCCAACCTGGCATGGCTGGGGTGCGAGGCTAGAGGCCCACAGGAGCAGACATGGCTTTGGACAAAGGTCCATACAAAAGGCAAGGACAGGGGTTTAGGTCTTTGTATTACGATGGGCAGGGAAATAAATGTTATTTCGCTGAGGGTGGCTGGTGTTAAGCTGAACTTTCGCAGAGGTTCTGAGGGGAAACATGGAAAAGTTACGTAAAGTTGTACAAAGCTGCCTGGCACGCTGAGCGCTGGAAGTAGTGATTTTTGGTGTAGGAGATGTCTTGGTGTGAGGAGCTGTTCCTGGAAGAAGCAGCTGGGCTGGAATGGCACCATCCTGCCTGATGCAGGATTCATCAGTTCCTGACTTCAGACATAACACAGCGTGGCATAATTTGGCTACGGCTTTGAAATGTTTCAAATGAAACCGCGTTTGGCCTGTTAACTGCTCTCGTGGCCAAGTCAAAGTAAATCTGTAGTGAAATAATGAGAAAAACTCTCTAACAAACAAGGAGAACTCCACCATGAGAGTGTTTCATTTAAAGGCAAAACGTGTAAGCGTGTTGTTTCAAAGCGATCAGGTGATACTGGGAAACCAGGCTGGAGCTCTGGAAGGCGAGGAAGTTTGTGGAAGTGGCTCTCCTTGGCTTTGGAAATCCTACTCCATTTAAGGTGTCTGAAGTTGAGCTGCCAAGCATCAGCAACTCAGGCCCACTTTAATTTCACTGTTACCCCTCAGGTGGCTGTCCTGGCTTTCCTATGATAGAATCCCAGAATCCATTTTCCATTCAGGACAGCTGCATTTCTGAGGAGACTGCAGCACCCAGTTCAGTGCTGATAAGACACTTGGCTGATAAGACTCCAGGCCAGCCGTGGTGCATGGGTCTCCATGGTGATCAAGGTCTTTAGCAGCTTGGAGTTACCCAGACGCTAAAGCCTGGAGGAGCAAAAGCCAGGGCAGCTGCCCGATGAGAAGTATTGCAGATCATAAACTTCACACTCCCTACAGATGGGAGAGCTTGCTGGGGACAGCCCCGTGTTGTCAGCGGCCGCCGTCCCTGAAGCATCTCAGGCGTTGCTCTGCTCCTGAGGCCAGCTCTGCTGTTTGCCGTGAGCGTGGTGCTTTTGCTGGAGTGCTGACATGCAACCTCATTGCTGGATGTGAGGAGTTGTGCACTTAACCTTAGCATCAATATTAGTGTTTTATTATTCACTAAATCTTTTTCCATTTCAACCCAAGGGCCCTTTCCTTTTCCTGGTTTCTCTTGGTGTGGTGGTAGGTGATGGCGGGGCAGAATGTGCTGGGAGGTCCACATCATTGGGTGATAGAACAATTGGCTAATTGGAGACAGTGCCTTCAGCAGTCTTGGAACTTTTAATTAGTCTGGACTGAAGCTGGTTGTCTAGCCTAAAGTTCCCACCTCACTGCCTTCACAGCCCATGAAAGAGCGAGTTGGTTGTGCACCTTGAGGATGAGCACAGAGCAAGTGAGAGACATCTGGGGATTAGCTAAAACTTACCAGATCTGGACACAACTTTTAGTCTGTTCAAGTTCTGTAGGACCTCCCTTATTTTAGTGCAGATACTGGTGGCCGCTTGCTGGCCAGGAGTCTCTTTTAGAATCATAGAATCATTAGGGATTGGAAGGGACCTTGAAAGATCACCTAGTCCAATCCCCCAGCCACAGCAGGATCACCTAGACCAAGTCACAGAATCAGTCAAGGTTAGAAGGGATCACAGGATCATCCAGTTCCAACTCCCCTACCATGGGCAGGGACACTCCACCCTAGATCAGGCTGGCCAGAGCCTCATCCAGCCTGGTCTTAAACACCTCCAGGGATGGGGCCTCAATCACCTCCCTGGGCAACCCATTCCAGGCTCTCACCACTCTCACGGTGAAGAACTTCCTCCTCACATCCAGTCTAAATTTACCTGAGAGTTCCTAGAGCTAGCAAAGGGGAAGGGAGAGACCAGCCGCCAAAGCCTTGCACCACACAGACTCAAGTTCCCAACAAAGCTCTTCTCTGCCTCAGTCCCCACCAGTAACACCGAGGAGCATCAGTAAGTGGAAAGGAAGCATCAGAGCACTCAGCAGCAGCTCCCTCTGGCCGATTTGCTGCTTTCACTTCCTCCTGGCCTAACAGTCTGGGCCGACTTGCTGCTTCTTTACTCTGTCTGGGAAGAAACCTGGATAAAAAGCAGCTTGTGGCAATGATCTGCTGCTCTTTGTGAGGCGATAACTTCACTTTCCTCACTCTCTGCCTCTGCTCCAGGTTTCTACCAAGGAAACTCATCAGCTCAGTCCTACTTGAGGAGGCTGCAGTGAGCACAAACATCTTCCCAGTAAAACAAGCTGTGGCCAAAGAAATAAAAGTAATGCAAGTATTCACCTGTCCAGCCCTTCGCAGGTGGTTCTCTACAAGCTCAGACTCATCCCCTCTCCCTCCAAAGCCACCTGTGAGGTTTCAGCCCACCCAGGAACAGAACCAGTGCCATATTGCCATGTGGTACAACCCAGGTCACCACCACTAGGACTGAATAAACACAACTGAAGCCTCTTGAGCAAACAGGTGACACAGAAATACCAAGAACCCAAACTCTTCTCATTGCAGTCATCAAACAAACAGAACCAACACGAAGGAGCAGCTGTAAAAGATAACACACCATCTTCAAACCCTCTCCCTGCCACACACACACACCATGGAGGAGCAGCAGCCAACAACTGAGCTACAAAACCCACATGAACAAAGAAATGCCTGAATTCCCTGAGTAGAGCAACTTTGGGTTCAACCTGGGGACTGCAAAGCAGTTCAGACAAGGTCTAAATGTCTTTGTTCTTTTAATATTGACAGAACTCACATCAGTGAGGTGAGAGGCCAACAGCAGCACCAACAAGGTGATGCTGGCCCTGGATCATACAGTCTGTGCCAGCAGGGAAACCAGCTCACTGAATCCACAGTCCTCAGCCTTGCTCAGGAGACACCAGCCATGTATTCTGCAACAACACCTGCCCCAGCTTTGGGCACAATGGCACAGTTAATGAAGTAAAACTAATTAACAAGGGGCAGACTGCAGTTTGTGAGCAACATCTTGCACAGCCCTGCCACACCCACATACAACTTTTGTCATGAAGCTGCCAGAGAACATCTTCTCAGAAGTTACAAGAGTTGGAATCAAATCCACTAAAACCAACCCGGAGGTCACAACTACCTGAGGTTACACCATGGAAGAGCTGGAAGCAGCCAGGACCAAACCTTCCTGAAAGGAAAGCTCAGATATCGTAGGAACAGAGGGAAAGCACAGAACCCTCATGGCTGGGAAAGGACCTCCAGGATCATCAAGTCCAGCCCTCAGCCCAACAGCCCAACCACTCTCTCAGGAAAGAACTTCTCTTCTCCTAAGACCCAGTCTAAACCTCCCCTAATGCAGCTTGAGGCCATTTCCAGCAGAAGTGACATGGTGTGCCCTTCTAAAGCTCCCCAAAGCTCATGCATTTCGTAGTGTCTGCAAAAATCGGTCAGGCTTACTCTGCTGGAAGTAAAACCTCTGCTTACTATGTGTTTCGCCACTCTCTTTTTCTGTCTGTAGTCCAAGATTCTCTTTGCTGGAGATGTTCTTTCTCTGTGTCAACGCTGACTGCAGGACAGGCAGATGGCAAGGCTGTGGCCTGTGGTTAGGGTTGGTGGGTACCACTGGACAGAAAGGTCTGGCTAGCTGTTTGACTCTTGTTCTGTTCAGCATTAGCAGAAATTACATCGGCGCTAGCTGGTACAATGCAAGTTCTTGCACTGAACGTTTTTGCCTTTTACTGAAAATAGGTTCAAACCAAATAAAGGCAGGGATCTTGTAAGGATTGTGATGGTTCTTGGCTCACACCAGCCTCTTCCTCTGCCCACCTTGCACAGGGCCAGTGTGAGGTTCCCCAGGGTGAGGGCCTGATGGTAGACTTCGTACCTGCCACCTCTCTGCTGACACAACCCACTCATGATGCCTGGCGATACTTTCATGGCCAGGAAAACACCCCACACTTTGTAACAGATGGGGTTCTGTGTGCAAGGTGATCCAAGCTAGATTCTGGAAAGCATTCTGGAGAGCTGGGCTGAGAAAAATTTAATGAGCTATAACAAGAGTAAGTGCAGAGTCTTACATCTGGGCAAGAACAACCCCAGGTACCAGTATAGGCTGGGGACTGACCCGTTGGAGTGTAGTGTAGGGGAAAGGGACTTGGGGGTTCTGNGTGCCCGGGGGGTTGTGGAGTCTCCTGCACTGGAGATGTTCCAGACCCGACTGGATGTGTTCCTGTGTGACTTGGTTTAGGTGATCCTGCTGTTGCAGGCAGATTGGACTGGATGATCTTTCGAGGTCCCTTCCAATCTGTAATGATTCTATGATTCTATTCTATTTCACAGAATGGTGGCTTTACTGGAAATTACTTCTTAATACTACATGGAAAAGCTGATGCTCCTCCTAGGATGATTCTTTGCAAGACCTGTCCTTGTCCCACTGAACCAAGCAGCAGCCTAGCGTCTCCTGTGACCCCTCCTTCTGTCTCAGGCTCACCAGGTTCTTCTGTCTGTGACTTCCCAGTACAGAGCTGCCTGTTTGGTGTTTTTTCCCATCCTGGGCTTTGCAGAGGGATTGGCCTTTTCCCTAGAAGAAGCTGACTTCCAGCACGTCAAGCAGATGCAAACTCCCCATCCTGACCTGTCTTTGCAGAGCTGTAATCAGTGTTACTCACCTCAGTCAGATCTTCTCGTTGCCAGTTTAATCGCTGCCTGGGTTTGCTGTGGAAGGGAGCAGAGGCATTAGAGGGGTTACGAGAGGTTATTAGAGATGGGAGGAAGCTGAAGGTTTGACACATCCAGATTTAACTGGATTAAATCTCATCTCACCCCCAACTCCAGCTTGTTTTGATCTGAGTTTTACAGTGCATCATTTGTAGAAGCTACTCGATTAATATGTGAATTTTAACACCAGATTTTGCGAAGCTTTTGTGTTGGAGGTAGAGAAGGGATCCTAATGTTTTTATCCTATTTTTATCATCATCTTCACAGAGTTTTTCTCACTCTGTGCTTTGCGGAGAGGAGTGAGGTTTTAATAATTCACTAATACACATTTACTTCATTAACATTTTATTGTCTGGTGGTGTGCACACGGTGAACCCCTCCGTACTGTCATTAAGGGCCTGAGCTTGCCTCCGTACTCTCACATCTCCCCAGGTGTGGAAAACCCTAACTGCAGGTGCTAGTCTGCTTTTCCTTTTTTTTTTCCCCATAAAAGGAACAAAACTTGCAAGGTTTTTGGGGTGAGGTGTTTTGGACTTGTTGTTGTTGCAAAGCGGAGACATCCATACGTAGATTGCTGCAATGAGTAGGTTGGAAGCACTAAGCACCAACCCTCCAACCATTGCAAAATATAACGGTGTGGTCTAGAAAGCATGAAGATGGGGCTATTGTGATAGTGTTTGCATCATTTTCACTGCAGCAGCACGTGTGGCATGAGCAGAGTTTTGTACTGGTGTTAAGTGATACTGTCCAGTGCTTTACTGGGATAGCAGAGTGCTTGGTGTTGGGGTGGCACAGGTATACGTAATACCTCCTGTAATCAGTCACAGAATCACGGCATGGTTTGAAATGGAAGCGACCTCAAGTATCACCTAGTTGCAAGCCCTGTGGTGGTCAGGATCACCTCCCACTAGACCAGGTTGCTCAAAACCCCATCCAATCTGGCCTTGAACTCTTCTACGTAGGGGGCATCCACAACCTCCCTGGGCAACCTGTTCTAGCGCCTCAGCACCCTCCTAGTAGATAAGTTTGCAGGTCTGTGCTCATGTTGTGTCAAACAGGTGCTTTTAAATCGTGTTCTGATCTCTTTTTTTGTCATAAAGTAAGCCTCTGTACTAGTGCCTGAGTTGATACTGCTCCTTAAATACTGTTATCACACCAAGTTACTTCAGGTGTATTCCGAAGGCATAGAAAGCCAGGGAGCTTCTTGAGGAGTGGACAGTGGGTAGGTACAGGAGGCTTGAGAACTGAAGGGAAACTTCTTGGTGGTAAGAAGCACGGAACTAAGGGCCACATAAGAATTTCAGGAGGTTTATGTGTATTGGAAAGAGCTAGGCTGTTGGGAGACAGGTTTGGAGACAAGGGATCGCAGTAATAAATGCAGGAGATGTTGAAAGGCATGGCTGAAGGGTTTTCCTTGTCAAATAGAATATATTTGCTTTTACAGGTACCAGAAAAAAAACTTGTGTCTTGTAAGTTGGGATAGTGCCCTTGGAGAGTGGAATGACGCTGCCTCCGACCAGCTGATGATCTGTCCACTGGTGTTAGATAAGGAGTAAAGATGTGAAGAATGGGGGAACCAGAGGTTGTAGGCCTTAGCCACACAGAGGAGGAAAGTTTGCTCAGAACTAATAGAGAGGCTGGGCAGGTCATGACGGATCGAAAGGTCCATTGCAGCAGTATCAGGTTTAATTTGGTGATGAGATGTCCAGCTAAGAGGCTTCAGCAAGACAGGCTGAGAGATGGGCTTGGCTGGAGAGTCAGCAGATGGAGAGGCCTCAAAGAGTTGGGGCTGGGGTGTGAGTGATTAAGGGCACTCGNCATGGTCACAGCTGGAGCTAAGGGAGACACTGTGGAGGTACCAAGCAATCGCTGGGCAAGAACAAGGAGGGCCAGAAGACAGTTTCATGAAGGCAAGGCAGGGCAAACATCCCTCAGTCTTGAAGGAAGAATAGAAAAATATCACGGTTGAGAAAAGGAGAGACAGTGACTTCTTTAGAGCCATGAGCTGTGAATATTCTCTACTACAATTAGTAAATTTTGAAGGCTGAGCTATTAATAAACTGTATCTTAACTGCTTTCCCATCTTCTGTCTCCTGAAAGCAGTCTCTCCTGTAATGGTGCGGCAGACCTTAATGTCCTGGGAATGGTCACGGCACATTAGCTGATGCTGCACTGTGTGCTGCTGCTGCTGCTGCGCGGAGCTCTGTGCCTTCCTCTTCCAGGAGGTGAGGTGGCCAAGCCATGGAATCACAGAATGATTTGGATTGGGTGGTCTAATTCCAGCCTGCCTGCAGTGGGCATTGACAACTCCCAGGTTGCTCGAAGCTCCATCCAACATAGTCTTGACCACTTTCAGGGAGGGGGCATCCACAGCTGTCACAACTAGGCAGCTTGTTCTTGTGTCAGAAAACAGTGTCACAGTGAAGAACGTCTCACCAGCCCCACACATTCACCAGCCTCATCGCAAGGAAAGTCTTCCAAATTTCTCCTAATTTTTGCTCATGCAGTTTGAAGCCATTCCCCCTTGTTCTATCACTACAAGCCATTGTAAAAAGTCCCTCCCTAGTTTTCTTGTAGGCACCCTTTCAGGTACTAAAGGGCCACAGTAAGGTCAATCCCAACTCCCTGAACCTGTCTTTGTAGGAGAGGTGTTACAGCCCCCTGCTCATCTTTATGGCCCTTCTCTGGACCCACTCTAAGAAGGGCCTCCTTGTGTTGGGGGTTCAAGAGCTGTATGTGGAACTGCAGGTGTGGTCTCACAGGAGCAGAGTAAAGGAGGAGAATCACCTTGCTTATCCTGCTGGCCATGCTGCCTTTGATGGAAGATCTTCTTTGATGAAGAAAATTGTGCTGTGGCCAAGTGGGAGATATCCTTCTGGTCATGCTTCACCATGGAGGAACTTTCTGCAAGCAAGGAGAAGACTGGAAGACATCGGGTAAGCTGTAGAAATTGTGTTAGGATGGGCACCCTTGTTCACAAACAGGTCTTGTTGCTGGAGCAGCTGCCACCCACTTATGGTCTTAGCACCTGCTGCAGCAATGGGAAACAGCCTGACTAGAAATGAGACCAGCATCATTGTACCAAGACAAGAAGAAAACCCAAAGCAAACCTGACACCAAGCATCAAAAGTGAAAGGTAGTGTGTTTGACAAATCCTTTCGGTTTGGTAAGCCAGGGCACCATTTCTGATGAGTGGGCACCGCAGCAGCAGACAGCCTGGACTTGGAGAGTTGATGGCTTTAGAAACAGACAACATATTGGCTTTGCAGCCAGAAGAATTTCCTTCCTTCCCTTCCATCCCTTCCTCCCCTCCTTCCTCCCCTCCTTCCTTCCTCCCTCCCTCCCTCCCTCCCTTGAATCATAGAATCAAATCATAGAGAGATTGGGAGAGGAAGGGAAAATGTAGCGGGCCCAGAGGCTCAGTGAGGAGGCGCAGAGCCTCTCTCCTCCTCACTAGGGTATGTCACCAGAAAGTAGAAGTGACTCTGGGGGGGCTGCTGGTGAGGCAGAGCTGAGTGGCTCAGGCGCGCTCCTGGTCCCACACAGCCGAGCTCAGGTTCCTCGTGGCCCCTCAGAAGTCCCCCAGGCTGATTCAAGCTGTGGCTGTGGGATCAGGCTTCCCAGTGGTTCCTGCCTGTGCTGTTTGGTTGGAGAACTGTACGGAGGTGCTGAGAAGATGCAGCAGATGCAGAAAGTGCCAGGCACAAGGACGTGTCCTCGAGCTTATTTCTGGGGAGAGAATTTCCAGCGCTCGTAGTAGCAAAGGCTGGATTATCAGAGAGGCTGTGCTGTCTTCCGTCAGGTGCTGTGCTGGTGACAGTAATAGTCTTGGTCTTGCCCCTTTGCCTTTTCTTCCTGAGAGGAAGATGTCCCAAGACAGAGGGTTCTACCCACTCTTTGTGTGGACTGCGCTTGGTTTGTTCAAGCCAGGTGTCCTCTCATCTTACTCTCTTTTCTGAGTTAGCGTTCAGTCTTAATTACTATTAGTTACTGACTGCTAATTGTGCAGGTTGAGAGCTGGGACCACAGCACAACAGGGACCTCTAGACCCTGCTCTGTCAGAGACATAGTGTGGAGAAAAGGTTTTCTTTCTGACCCCTAAAACCTACAGCCTAAACAAGATATGTGGAGCAGAAATCAGTCCAGTTGAGCAGTCTCCACACCAGTATAACCACGTGTCCTGCTTTCATGTTTCAAATGCTGTATTTAAGTTCCTGTCTCCTGCTAATAACATACTAATATTGGGGAAGTTTGGAGGCTGTGCACAGTATTACTGGCATTTCTTGAGCAGCTGCTGCTGGCCAGCTTACGTTCAGCAGATTTCTTCCTGCCTTCAGCACATGAATGAACGGGCAGGAAAGCACCTGACTGCTGGTTGATGTAGAGAGAAACTGCCCTCCCACCTCTCGCTCATTGAAAACAAGGACAACAAAGTCAGGCAGCAGGATTCAGGTATGAGCTGTTGGGAAGAGCTTGTTCTGTTTCAAAAGCAGAGCTTTGTTTTGTTTTGATGGAAACTCTCAGATACTAGTGCTGAGAATTCAATTTTAGGGATGAGAGGGTTCAGCCCAGGTGCAACAACTGTAGGTGAGGAAGTGCCTTTGAGTTCGACAAGTGTTGAAGCAAGCAGCATGGAACTTTGGAATGTCTAGCTAGTGGTTCCTTCTGGTGCTGGGCACGGACACTGGCAACATCGAAGCTTATCCCTTTCCATGCCAAAATCTATTGTCTCTGTCTGAGCTCATTTCAATGACTATTTTGCGAGAGAAGTAGCTCAGTATTTGATCATGTGGATGGTTGAGTTTGAAGCCCAACTTGCCATGTTCATGGACAGCTCTCAGGGGACACAGTGGCAGTCACATCTGATTGTATGGATAGAGTGTGATGGTACTTTGCCATCGTTGACGGTGCCATCAGCGGTGGTGATAATGGTTACTATGAAATCGCATTCCAGTGGCAGGTCAACAGTGTTGACGTGCAGCTCTTCCCCAGTCTTCCTCGCTCTCTCAAGTGCATTCTGTATTGATACCAAAGGGGCAGTGTGAGTGATGCATACCCTTTGGAGCCAGCAGATGAGAAGACTTCTTTATACATAGATATGCTGCAACATAGATTTATGTGGCTGTAACTGTGAAACCCGTGTCTTTTTATGGACAACACACAAACCATTACTTGTTTGCACAAAACTCAACGCTTGGCCAGCCAGTGGGGGAGGAGTGGATGTCCGGTCATGGCCCCCTGGGCACAGTGTATTGGCCTTTACTGACTTGTAGACCCGTAAACCCATAGGTTGGTCTCAAATTCTTCTGACCACAGGAGCAAGTGAAGATGTGTGGTCAACACATTCCTCTTGTGGTGATAAACTCCAGTATCTAATGACTGAACCCAGGTAGCAGCCTTTCCCCATGTTATTATACTCACCACGTCTCTCTCTTTTTGCTTTACAAAACTGCAAGAGGCTAGTTCTCCTTACATTTAATTAGCTAAACCTATTAAGGAGGAGTACGTTACCCTCCTTACAACCATTGCCCCTTGTCCTGTCACTAGATGACACTGAGAATAGCCCAGCTCCATCCTTCCAACACTCACCCCTCAAATATTTGTAGACATTAATGAGATCACCCCTCAGTCTTCTCTTCTCCAAGCTAAAGAGACCCAGCTCCCTCAGCCTCTCCTCGTAAGGGAGGTGCTCGGCCTCCTTCATCATCTTTGCGTGCGTTCCCATGTATCTTTGTCAGAAGCCCAAGAAGAGATCCCAGTTCCACTTCTGTCTTGGGTTAGGAATTAAAGCAACTCCACTGGAGGTGGCTAGGGAGAAGGCAGCTTGCCTTTTTACAGGAACACTTTAATATAACTTTGTTTTATCTCTGCACGTTAAAGTTAATAACACAGCAGCTGTATTTTGAAATGAAGTCCTTCTAGGATCTCGGTGTTAACTGCAAACAAACTTTACAGTTGCTCCTTAGGCCCTCTCAATACATCATTTTGAGCTGCCTCCTATCTATTATGTTTTATCTGCCTGCAAAATCCATTTCTAATTCTGGCCATATCGCCTTTGTGATCACTTGCCAGAAATCTATTCCCAGGGTTCTCCTTATTTTAGTGAAATATCTCTGCTTCAGCACCTTTCCCAAGGTGGCTGATCTAATCACAGCACTATTGGTTATCCCTTCTCATTTCCTCTCTGAGCTGTGTCCAATGCAGCGCGCAGCCTACCAAAGTGACATTCAAATGCTTCCAGTGGCCATGGCTGTTTGTTTCCCTCTCTTTTACTGGAATGGCGTGTGGCATCTCTAAAAATGTCTCCTGTCTTCCAAGAGTGTGACTGTAAAGTGCGGTGAGAAGAGTTAATGTTAAGCAGATGAAAGAGCTGCCTCTTCGTCACAGGTGGGTTCCATGTGGATGTTGAACCCCACACCCACTAGCTCTGTGCTCCAGGTGAAGGGGAGCAATGCTTCATTCCTGCCAACTGGCAACAGAGGCCTACCTGCCTCACTGTCAGAGACAGAGAATGTGTCACCTGCCTGTTCCTAACCTCCATTCTTGCCTGTTTATATAAGCATGTTTCTGTTGAAACAGGGGCGTGAGTGTGCTCAGAGGTCGGTGCCTGCGCTGCTAAAGCGCCTGTGTGGTGGGATCCTCCGTGAAGGTTAAGTGGTGTTTCTATGGACACAGGGCCCTGCAATAGCATCTTTGTTTTGCCTCCATTTCTTTTCCTTGGGTGACAAACCTCTTAGTGTTATCTTAGACTGCTATCACAGACTAATACTTGTTTTAATAAGTGTGTGGCTGACTACTCCATCCTCTCTGGAAGATAAAGTTGTTCACGTGTGTCCTCATAGCCCTTGCTGCTCTGTGCTGTTTAACACATGCTGTCATGACCAAGAGCTTCAACAGGGGAGGGTTAGACTGGACATCAGGAAGAAATTCTTCCCGAAGAGAGTGATCAGGCCCTGGAACGGGCTGCCCAGGGTGGTGGTTGAGTTCCCAGCCTTGGATGTGTTTAAAAGATTCTTAGATGTGTTGTTGAGGGATCTGGTTTAGGGGTGACCTTGTAGAGCTGGGTTGATGATCCCAGGGGTCTTTTCCAGCCTGAATGATTCTGTGGTCTGTGAACCCTGGTTTGCTGCAGTCTCATTCCTTTGTTGGTTTTTTGTGAGGGCTGCAGCCTTAATCTTGCTTTTGATTTTTCCTTTATTTTTGAGAAGACAGGGAATAGTCTAGCTAGGAGTGTGGGAAGAGCCCGCTCACACTCAGATATGGGCTCCCAAGCACCAGGAAGTGCAACACTTGCACGGTGCTGGGAATTTACTTGGAGCAGCACAGCTCTGGATTTCTTCTCAGTTTGTACACCCTATTTTGGGGGATTCTTTCCCCCGCCGTGTGTATCCAATCAACCCGCCTCGCAGTCTGCCGCGGATCAGCACAGATTTTCCCTGTAGCCTGTTACACGTTACACAATTGAATTTATTTGTTTCAGACAGCAAGGGGGGATTCAGGAAAGCAGGTTTTAAGCTGACAAAAAGAAGTGATCCGATTTGTTGTTTATGGCCCAAGGTACAGCACAGGCCAGGTGCTCTGTGTTTCAGCTCTTTGGCACACAGTTCGAAGGGCTGAGTTACAGCCTGGGAGCTTTCAGGGTAAGGTGTTTGCAGTATCTTGGAAGCTGTCCCTCCAGTCAGCTGCAGAGGTGCAGACAGGGAGCATCTGCCCTGATGGGGCATGGCAGTGAGCTGCTGTGTGTCCTTCAGTGTCCAGTACAGCTAAGTAACGAGGATGGCATCTCACTGCATGAACCGCTGCTCGCTCGTTGCTGCTGTTTGATCCCCTAGCTCTTCGCTGTAGGAAGGTAGAGAGATCTGTGTTAAAATAATAATTAAATGCTGACAGTACTGAATTTCCACCCAGTGTGAGCTGGCAGCAGTTGCAAACCGAAACATTAGGTCATTAGAGGGAAAAAAGCAACCCTGATTAAATACCTCTGTATGTTTTTCTGATTAGCTATTCTTAGAAAGAGCATGTGGCTGTAATGCAAGGGTGTGTTTGACAGCAGCAATTGCTTCTTTCGGGAAAGGTAACATACTCAAGCTTTAATGTGTATATATGTGTGTGTGAAAGGATTTCTTGCTGACATTAGCGGTGGGGATTTATATCATACTCTAATCATCCATTTTGAAAAGCCACCACAAAGCTCCCTGCCAGGAAATGTGTTAAATCCCCTCAATACTGTGTTTTGGGAAAGAACAGTTAACAATGACTAATGCACTTGGGGGGCTTGTTTTGGTTTTCCTCTCGGGCTAGGCAGAGCTGATTTCTCACTTGAGGTTGCACAGCCATGGTGGACCTTGATGTCCTGTGGATTGAAGCACTGCAAGGCTCAGGAACTGGCTGCCATGTGTGTCCTGCAGACATCCAGGTAAAAGGGTTTCTGCCCCACAGAGCTTTTTAAGTTAGCTGAGTATTCAGAAGAGGGGATGGTGTCCACTGCACGCCCACTCATGGCCAGCAGTCCTCTGCTCTCAGAGGCAGGTTGAAGCTGCCCATCTTGACTCTACTGTATTAAAGCACTGTTGGCTGAGGAGACTGCAAAATAAAAATTACCAAAAGGATCATTTGCAGGCTGCCACTGTCACCACCTGTTTCTTCCTTTGATGCAGCCTACCACGTGTTTATTCTTGTGGTACATGTTTTAGGGGCTGGTGCCTGCAGCATGCGGATGTCTGGAGCTCCTTGCAGGTCCTCTTTAAGGGCTGTTGCTGGAGCTAGCAAGGAAGGGAGGATCTCATGCTGATGGGGACTTGTGCTACTGCAGCGGAATCACAGAACCATGAAATTATTGAGGCTGGAAAAGACCTCTAAGGTCATCAAGCCCAGCGTATGACCTAACATCACATCGGCCAGACCAGGGCACTAAGTGCCACATTTCTTAAATACCCCCAGGGAGAGGCTGAGGGAGCTGGGTCTCCTGAGCTTGGAGAAGAGGAGACTGAGGGGTGACCTCATTAATGTCTACAAATATTTGGCAGGTAGGTGTCAGGAGGATGGAGCTGGGCTATTCTCAGTGTCATCTAGTGATAGAACGAGGGGCAGTGGTTGTAAGCTGGAACATAGAAGGTTCCACATCAACCTGAGAAGGAACTTCTTCACAGTGAGGGTGACAGAGCACTGGAACAGGTTGCCCAGGGAGGTTGTGGAGTCTCCATCACTGATGATGTTCAAAACCCACCTGGATGTGTTCCTGTGTGACTTGGTCTAGGTGATCCTGCTGTGTCAGGGGGATTGGACTAGATGATCTTTTGAGGTCCCTTCCAATCCGTAATGATTCTATGATTCTATGATGGCAACTGCACCACCTCCCTGGGCAGTCCATTGGGGCTCCCTGACCTTGGGGGAGGCCTTGGAGCTTGAGAGGAATCACTGGCTGCAGAGTATCAGCTCTCCAGGTGCTGGGAATGTCTTCTAAAGCTGTATGACTTCTGTGGTGAAAACACGCAGCCAAAGCATTTGCTGAGTGTGGAAGGATGTTCTGGCTGCTGCGGTTTCTGCTCCCATGGTATCAAAGTGACTGCTGGGCCGTGGTATCTGTTACACAGCCCTGTGAGGCACTGCAGGGTTGTCCTTTCCCCTTATCTCCTGGTTACCCTTCCTTTCACGCTTATATTTGAGGACCCAAGGAGTAAAGGCGTTAAGAGGGAGGCTCTGTAAGTTATTTCAGACTGTTGGGTTGTTTGAAGGTGAGCACAGGGCAGTACGACCGTTTCTGGTGCTGATGGACCTGTCTGCACCCGAAGGTGCACATGAACAGCAGCCGGCTCACAGGCTGTTTCTGCCACCCGAGAGAGGTAGGGAAAAGCTTCGTCTGAGCAGGACTGAGGGAGGCTCAGCATCGTGTGCCGACAGTTTTGCTGAGCACTTCCACTGGACTATTTTAAGGGCAGTGGGGATACTTGTTGTCCCCTGGAAGCTGTGTAAGTTACATACATTTTTTATCTTCACTGTGCATTTCAATTTCAGAAAGCAATTTCTCAGGAAGGGTAGTTCCAATTTAATCTCCAGATTATCTCTTGTTTCGTTTTCCCCTCAAGATAAAGCGGCTGAATAATCATCTAACCTTAATTCAAGCAGAGCTGGGGACTGTGTATGGGCATATGTGTGGGGATGCAGATTTGGGGGGTTTCAGTGTTTCAGTTATGTGGCATCAATTATCAGAAGGAGAGCACAGCTGCTCCAGTGAGCCTGGACACTGCTCACTAGTTGGGTCCCAAGCCCCCAGGAAACACTTCTGATTTAGAAAGCAGACCAGAAGGCATATTTCTGCAATTTCAGAGCAGTGCAATTTTTGCAGCAATATGCAGTGAACAAGAAAAAATTTGGGCCCATATTTCTTTTCTACACAAAGATGTGCTAAGCGAAGAACATACAGAGTCAGGGGGCTGCCTCCATCCCCTCTCCGGCTGGAGCCAGAGTGACCTGCTCTCACTTACGTCTGCTGCCTTTGCTCCCCCGAAGCTCCCACCCCAGTCACTGTCCTATGCACATGCCCCAGCCAGTATGGCTTGGGAGAGGTAAAGACCCTTTGCTAAACCTTAGTGGTGGAAAGTCACTGGCCTTCATGTCTCCAGGTTCATTGGGTCCTTGTAGTACTAGCACCGGGTTGAGACAAAGTCTTTCTGTGCTGACTTTAATGTGCTTGACCCTCCCCAGTGTGAGCTAGCTGAGCACTTACAGGCCATTAATCTCCAATTGCTCCTGTCAGATACTATATTCATTAATCTAGGGCCAAACAGTGATTTAGTTGTCAGCATAGACCACAATGACATTTTGTTAGCTCCGGCTTAGTGAGAAGTCAGCGCTGTGTTAGTAGTGTTTCTAGTCATGCACATAGGTGCCCTCCAGTTTCACCAGTTGCTGTCCTAGAGCTAGACCTCAGAACTGGGCCGTTCACTAATGTGCTTTCAGAACCAGACCCTTGTTCCTGTGCTCAGATGGCTGGTTCAGTGAAGAGCAGGTGCTGCTCAGGAACCTGTAACGGGGGCTGCCTGCTTTGAGATCGCCTGTGTAGGGTGCAATGTAATGCAAGTGACCCGAGAGGCAGCTCCTGGAGAGCTCTGGATGCACTGGGCTGCTTTTCCACCCTGTAGGCACCGCTGGGACGGAGGTGGGCTGCATTATTTCAGTGCGTGCTCACGTGCTGGCCTTATTGCCTGATTTTGCAGAGGAGGAACCGTTCCAGGCATCCTGTAGCAGCAATGCCCCTTATTCTTGCACCCTGCCCAAGGGTTACTCGTCACAACAATAATTGCTGAAAAATAATGACACTGAGCACCAAGACTGATGGAGTGGTTTGATATGCCAGGCTGCAATGACTGTGTGTAGGGGGGCATCCTTTTGTAGCTTGAATGGCTATAAAAGGCTTCAGTAGCCTTTCTCTGGCAAACTGCTGGTACCTGTAGTCAGGAGTCTGTCAGAGCAAGCTCAGTGCAGCTGCTCCTGAGGTGAAAACTGTTTGCGCTTTAATACATCGACTTCTGCTCACACAGTTGTTGTTTTGAAAGGATATGAAAACCAAGAAGGAAAAGCGTTGAGATGTTTTAACACAGCAAAGAGCATTTTCCTCCTACACAGTGCCGTTTCAGAGAGGGAACAGCTTCTCCTCCAGTTCTGTTTTGGTCAGGGTCTCTCTTTTCGGGGATTTAAATGTACGCTTCAGTCCGCTCCTCGGCTGGTGCGCATGCGGTGGCACGACAGATCTACTGACATCGTGAGTTTTCTGCCTTCACACCTGATGCTTTTGCTGTCTGCTTTTAGACTTAGCAGATTCATCAAGTTTAAACATGGTCCTGTAACGTGGGGCTTTGGTTTTGTTTCTTCGAAGAACGTTGTTGTAATTCTCAATAGAAAACAAAAAAAAAAACTTAAGAAGTTGCTTTTGATCCTGATGTCTGTAGGATTTCTTACGTACCCTGAGGTAATTGCCCTGAATCAGCAGAGCGGGACTGCGGCGCTCCACGTGAGGCTGGATGTCACCTGGAGCACTCCCAAGCTGTCACTGCCCCCAGCAGAAACTGAAAGGAGCGCGCTGGCAGCTATTTGGGCTGCTGTGCCTGACCACAGGAGGCTTTGCTTTCAGATTCCATTGGCTTCTGAATTTTGTCCCAGCTGGAAGAGCACTTGAGGAAACAAAGTGGCAACTTTAACCTCTGTTTGGACCATCTGCAGAAAATGTGTTCATTATCAGAGACTTAGATGAAATCATAGTCCTAACAAAGGATCTCGGTGACTTTTGAGCACCCTGAGATTGTCTGTGGTGGGTGACCACAGCTCTGTTAGATACTTTGATAGAGAGACCACAGAAACAGAGACCTCTAATTTTTGTTCTCTTGATTACTCTTGTTGTCCTGGTTTTGGTTTCTGCTTTCCTCCAAACTTAAGCACTATGATGCTTTCACCCTGTGTCCCACACATGCGTTCTTCTGCTGGTGAAGGAAATGGTCTTGCGCAGTTTCTGGTCTGTAAAATGCAAGAACGTCTTGATTTTGTTATCTTTTGGGCAAGCTGTAAGGGCTAAAGTTGAACTTGGCCAAGCATAATGGATACTAACAGTTTACTAAGGGCAAAGTGATAAGTTTGGGGTTTTCCAATAAAAATTAAAGGCACCAAGTAAACGGAAGTGATTTTTGTTGCTGTGCTCGGGAACTTTCTCACCCCCTTGTTCTTCTGTCCTGCGCTGCGTACGAGGAGGTTTTGAGACAATGTGAAATTAAGATTGCCTAATGGTGTCATACGGTTGTAAGGCTTCAAGCTGGCTTAATTCTGCTAGGACCGATCGAAAGTCCTTTATGCTGACGTAGGTGACTTCCTCCCCGACGTACTATGCGTCTTTGTACGGTTGTTTGGTGTGGTTGTTCTCATTACATCCACTCGTTCATCTGCCCGGCTGTGGTTTCTCTGTGTAGTGTTCAAAAGGCTTATCCACAGCAGGATTTTCGCAGGCCGATAGGATACCAACACCAAGGTTGTTCAGACCTGCCTTCACCACACAGTTGTTGCTACTCCTAGACTGAGGCAATCACAGAGGATTCCTATCCCACGGATGCACGCTCTGCTGTTTCCATCCAACATGGTGGTTTCTCCTGGACGGGCCTTTGGGTGTGCGGTCCCCCCAGTTAAGCACTGGGGATAGTGCAGTCAGCAGCTGTGTAGTGGGAAGAGTTTGGCCTGACCTGGCAGTGAGGTGCCCGCTGTTCTCTACATTCCAAAGCACTGAGAGCTGCACTTTCCCACAGGGATGTTCCTGGAGGTTTTTGCCTCTCCTAGCCAGGTTAAGCAAAAACTGTCGGAAGCAAATCTCTGTCCTCGTGCTCGTATCTGGCATCACGCTGCAGACAGACATCCTCTCCTCTTCCAAAGCACAGCAGATTTCCAGTTAATTGTCAGGGAAAAAAGTTTACTTGGAGCTGAGAAGGCTGTTAAAATTCTGTGTTGGGCATTTTGATTGCAGCACAAGATGAATCTCTCAGAGTTTCGTTACCTAGTGGATTCAGAAGGTGCTTTTGGCAACAGCTGAAGGTTTTTTTAGTTGTCTGAAAATACTAATATTTCTGTTTCAGGCTTTGAAGGAGCAAACTTACCAAGCGTGATTATGACCGTTAGGTTAATGCGTAATCTCTACTCCGAGGTTCTCCTAGATTTCAGTGTGCTTGTTTAGAGGCTGTTCAAAGGTCCTTAGCTGTAATTGCCATTATGTGAGCACACACAAAGGAGGGTCCAAGAGCCTTATCAATTACTCTGTTCACAAATTCATTTTTAGATTGTCTCAGAATTGTTGAAACTTGAATTTACATTGAAGTTACTACGAGGTGTAAATGTTTTCGTTTAAATGGGACAAAGGTTTTGTTGTCCCTGCAGATGGCCCCGGCCTTGGTGGTGGGTGTTCATGGTCCCACCAGCCCAGTCCCAGCATTAGTATCCTTGCTGCTGCCAGGGGCTGGTTGCACTGCACCTGAGGTCAGTCTTGGAGAAATGAATGACACCTGCACAGTGTGGGTGTCCTCATCAGCTTCCTTCACCTGCCTGCAGGTCTGAGTTTCTTAAAGTTCTGCCTAACTCCTTTGTACCTGCCCAGAACCTTGTGTGAAGCATTCACCCTGCTGACATGGTCTGCCCCTTTAGCCTCCAGGCCCATCCATCTCTGAGGTCAGTTTCCATTTTGCCTTTTCATCTTTTTTTTTTTAATGAACTCGTTTTGTCTCAGGGATAACTAAATCATTTTATGTTTGTGGTTTTTTATATTAAATATTTTGGTTACTTAAGATTCTCCCCCTTTCTGACAGAACAGAAAAACACCTTGTGTATGTGTGGTGCAAGTTATTGGCCAGCTTTTCAGTTAAGACTTCATTTGGAATAAAGCTTTTTGCTTGCAGAATACCTGAGGTTCTGTTTCTTGGGTTGCAAGCCTGGTACACGTTCCCAAGTCGTTGTGAAACGCGGCTACCACCGCGTTCTCGGAGCTGTCCAGGGAAAGCAAGTGCGATTCATGGCGAATCCCAGCTGATTTATTCTCTATTCCATAAATGTTATTCCCTCCCAGTCCAAAGGCTGTCATTACGCTGCTGTCATTAACCATCTGTTTAGCATGTAGAACTCCTCGGGGCAAGGATCACATCTCTGCTTTGTACTGTGCAGGGCTGAGCCTGTAGCTGACACTTGAGAAACAATTAATGATAATGCAGCTCAGTAGGGTACTTGGATACCAAGCTAATGAGAGCGGTATAAACGCCTGGCTGGATGGGATTAGAGAGAACTCCTGTGTCCCAGCGGCACATCTTTAGCAGGTGAAGTCTTACAACATCATCTGATAAGGAGCAATGGAGGAATAGACGGCGTTTCCAAAGGACGTGCGAGAGTTGAGGATGCAGGAGAATGGCAGTTGGGGTGTGTATCTGGGTTCCTCTTGATTATTATTATTCTTGTGAGATCTTTCCCAACTAAATGTTTTCCTCCAGCGCAGAAGAAGAGATCACTTCAGAGCATTCATCTTATTATGGTCTGCCTTTCCCTTTGCGTGCTCTTCTGCATGCATTGTAAGTCGGCACGATTGTATTTTCCTTTGTATCTTAATGACCCCTGTGTGCCAGGGGGAGAGAGAGAAGGAGAAACACAGTAGGTTTTCATCTTATGTTAATCCATCAAAATCAAGTTAGTTGCGAGTGATGGAGGAGGCGCGTGTGTGCACACAGACGTCAGTGCCCAGCCAAAAGCTTTCCAGTTGCCCAGCAACCTTCCCAGAGGAAGATGGATGTCCTGCCACCCGGTCTGCTTTTAGCTGAGCCGCAATGTATTCCTGGTGCCGTGTCCTCCATGCACCAAGGGGATGGCTGCCTGGGCTCAGCCAGCAGGGGATGTTGAGGCTCTTACGCCAGGGCTGGATAGAAGGCGTTGTCACGCAATCCTCCTTAAAACTGTTAATGCAGTTGACTACATCCCCTTGGTTTGAGAGCACATTTCCAGCACAATTTCTCCCCTCCTTTCAGAAGGGCCCTTATCTGTAATAAACTCATGGGCTGCAGGAGCTTGGGAGTGCCATATGTGTCACTGGTCTCGTGCTCTTTGGTAGTTTCTTTAGTTCCTGAGTGAAGTTCAGCTGGGGCAGGGCCAGCTCCGACCTCTGCTTTGGCCGTGCTTCCCTGCCCCGTGGTAGTCTTGCAGTAGGGCCTCTGGCTCTTAGAACGCAGCCCGAGAAGCCTCTGGAGAAACCAGAGGGCTCTTTCTGTGGGAGAGGCTTGTGTCATAGGATCATCATGTGAACGCTTGGAAGGCAAAAAGGACCTGACAGTGTCTCTTTAATTTTATGGAATATTTAATTACTGTGGGATGCATTTGTTCACGGCTTGGATTTCTTTTGACAACGTGCCAATTGCCTGCTCCGAGATGAATTTAAAATTGCAGTGGTTGAAACTAAATCATGCTGAAAATCTCAGACAAAATTCTACCTGCATAATCACAGGTATGTTTCTGGTCTGGCTCTGGTGCCCTTATTGATGTTGACAGTCTCTTTCCTGAAGGTTTGATTCAGGAAAGCAGTTATCAGCATGCTTGGCTTTACATCTATGAATAGTCCCATTGAAGCTAGTGAACTTCTTGACAGGTTTTAGCTTGAGTGTGAGCTTTGCAGGATCTGGACCTGTGTGAGCAGTGTCACTGAGTCAGCAGGACCTGGGAGCCCAGAGAAGACAGTTGGGGCTGCATTGGCTTGGGAACAGGGAAAGCACTAGCTGTCCTCAAGGCAAAAAAAAAATTGCAACCACATGATACAGTCCCTTAAACTGAAATAAATCTGCCCAAACCCAAGAACCGTTGTTCCCGTTTTGCGCGTGCTCTGCCTCCATCACCCCAGCAGGAGCAGCCGTCTAGGGGCATGCAGGGGCTCCGAGGCTCTTCCTCACACTCCTCTCCTGAAGTGACTCCAGCCGTGTGCTGTGACCTTAGCTCAGCCTCTGAGAGGTGGTGTTTGTGTAGGCAGGTGGGGAAAAAACACAGCAGCAGCGGGCTGCGTGCGGAATGGTTCCGGTGGCAGTTATTTCGAATGCACTTTCTGGTGGCAAGCTATTTATCGACTGACTACTGAACTTGTTATTTCCTAGAGCATGCAGGATGTGGCCCCTTACTGAAAAGCTGCTGTTGTCTCTCCTCATTCTTCCACCTTACATGGATTGCTTCCTATTCATTTTGTTCAAGTCCACTTTGGTAACTTGCATCGCTGGTGCAGCAGAGCCTTGTTTGGTGACAGCACTGTTGTTTTCTCTGGGCTGTTTCTGCAGCAACTGCGTGTGAGGGGGCAGAGAGGGGTCCCTGGGACGGAGCATTAGGTGCCTGAACGCCAAAAGAAGTGTTGTTTCAGAATGCTGAGGGTGTGCTTATTTCTTGGGGAATAAGGACCAGGAAGAGCTATGAGCATGCTGCAGGATGCACACTCGGTAACACACAGCAAGGATGGAAACGAAGTCAAAGGTGCAGCTGAGAGCTAATGGAGATCGCTCTTGGAAGTCTCCTGTGAGGGTATCATCACAGAATCACAGAACATTAGGGACTGGAAGGAGCCTTGGAAGATCATCTAGTTCAGTCCCCCTGTCCAGGCAGGATCCCCTAGATCAAGTTGCACAGGAACATGTCCAGGTGGGTTTTAGACATCTCCAGAAAAGGAGACTCCACAGCCCCCTGGGCAGCCTGTTCCAGTGCTCTGTCACCCTCACTGTGAAGAAGTTTAGTTTGGAGAAGAGAAGACTGAGAGGGGACCTTATTGCCCTCTACAACTACCTTAAAGGAGGTTGTGGCAAGGCTGGGGTTGGTCTCTTCTCTCCAATTAGTGATGATAGGACGAGGGGAAATGGCCTCAAGTTGCGTCAGGGGAGGTTTAGATTGGATGTTAGAAGGACATTCTTTGCTGAGAGGGTGATTAGATGCTGGAATGGATTACCCAGAGAGGTGGTGGTGTCACCATCCCTGGAGGTGTTTAAGGAACGAGTGGATGCAGCGCTTAGGGATATGGTCTAGCGGTTAGGCACTAGGAGAAAAGGTCCATGACCCTGGAGGTCCTTTCCAGCCATGATGATTCTATGATTCTGTGTTTACCAGATGGAAGCCTGGGTAACAGCAAAAGGTTTCAACTGAATGATGCGTGGTTTGTTGGTGAGAAACATTTCTTACACGAGAAAGTGCCATCGAGGGGATGAGTGGTCTCGCTACTGTCCCAGCCCGAGCACAACTCTTGCCATATTTACTCTTCATTATGAGATGTGACAGTCTGTTCCTCTCTTTAGCTGCCTCCAGCAGGGGTGTCTCTGGCTTCCTTGGACAGAGTTAATGCTTTGCTGCTCTTGGGTTTCCATTTCAAGGAAATGTCAATGGAAACTTTTCCCCCTCCCCCCTGACCTTACTGAAGTGTCAAGTGGGAATGTGCTTTAAGTCACATACTGAGAAGAATGCCACTTGGTGTCTGCACAGAGGAGTCTTCTCACCCTCACCAGTGCTGGTCCTGATGAGTGCATCATTGATTTGCATTGTGAAGACCCTGACGAGCCTGGTTCTGACCTCTGATCCTGCCCTCACTCAGTGCTGTATAAACTCAGCCCAAAGGACACTGTTGCCCACCTTAAGGGGTTTGCATCATAAGATGCTGCTGAGCAATATGGGCAAGTTAACTGCTAGAATAAAGCCTTTATTACTGAGGGAGGGAGTGTTTCAGCTCTGCCATGTGTCCTCGCAGTGGGACTCACCTGGTCGCTGTGGTGTGGGTGCCCCGAAGTGCCACAAGCAGCTGGCACCCCTCCATAGTCTGCAGAGAGAAACAGGCACTCAGGGTGCACCTCAGCCCAGCCAGAGGAGTGATTCTGAGCAGGTGGTTGCCTTCTCCTCTGACTCTTTTGGAGAACAAGTGACCAGAGCAGCCATGGGAAGAGGTCGGCACTTTGCAGCATCTTCGATTATGTGATGTGGATCACTGATACCACGGTTGAGACAGGTCTGCACTGTGGCTTCACATGCTGAGAGTGTGTTTGGAGCTTGATTCTGCTTGATGCTGGGTGTTCCCACTTTCCCTTCAGATGAAGAGGAATGGAGGTCATCCACTCCTTCCAGGGTGATATCTTAGGGAAGCACGGAGGAAGGGTAGAGAAGCCAGGCAGCCGATCACAAAGATCTACTAAAGCAGCAACATGAGTATCGTCTCTTATTTGAGACCATTTAATCTTTTCGAATGAGTAATAAAATTTTTATAATATTATAGGAGCTGTAATAACTTGCTTAAAAATTAAAAATAGCTAACGGGTGAGGCGGAGGAAGTGTGTTTAATGCTTCTGACTGAACTGCTGCTGGGTTGGCAGATGGGAAAGGGGTAGGGAGCAAGGAAGTGCGTCCCTTAAAGTGAAGGGATGTACCCATGGGGACCAGACTCCGCAGGGTGTTGCTCTTTTCTACCAAACTCATCTTTGCCTTCTCAGGTCTTTGTCTCAGACCTGTTGGTCTTTGTTGGCAGATGGACAGGTGAAGGCTGAGTAGAGCCATGTGTTGGGTTCACAGCATCAGCAGTTCAGTCTCTACAAGATGGTGAAGGGAAGTGGTGTTTAAACACCTTGAGCAACCAAGTCTAGTTGAGAGGCATCGCTGCCTCTGCCAGGGAGATTGGAGAAGGTGATCACTAAGGTCCCTTCCAACCTTTTATGATTCTTTTACGATCTTTTGATGCCTGGTACCGTATAATTTCTAGTCAAGAATCCTGAAAGAAGCCACCACGGATCCTTGGTTGGCTTCTGTTAACGTCTCGCACCTCCTGGAAATTCATGAGTGAAGCCTGATGTCAATCCTGGGCAAAAAAATGAGAAGAACTAATAGGGGATTGAGAGAATGAAAGCTGAGGAATATAATTAATGCCATTCAACAGTCTTTTTTGGAGAATATGTCTTGTCAAACAAGCCTGATTGATCTGATGAGATTGCAAGTTTGGGGGATGAGATAACTGTGCAGGTACAATACGCTCCAAGTTCTGTGAGGCGTTTGATTTTATTCCACATGACATTGTGGTTAAAATACGCTGCGACTGACGCACGTGTTAAATGTGTTCAGAACCGGGGAACTGAAAGAGCTAGAGAAGTGGTTGTCAACAGGGAATCATCACTGAACAGGAACACTTTTAACACGACTCTGCAGGGATCAGTTGTAATTTTTGGCACTAATCTGGAAGTAAATATGAAGCTATTTCTGACAAAGACTGTGGGTAACACGAAGATGGATGAAGCGAGAGCAAGGGCAGTAGGGTACGGTGCCCTGAGTCGCTTGATTAATTGTCCCTGTTGAAACAAAATTCAAAAATTCCTTTAAATCTAATTAAGAAAGGAAGGTTTTGTGCATCTGGAGAGGCATTGCAGCATGGACCTGTTGCCTAGCCTGCAAAACAGAAGGTTCATGAGAACCCTTTCAGTCTGCAGGCTTCTGGAGAAAAGGAGCTTCTCTAAGGAAGAGACTGCATGATTCCTTGGCCTCTGTGTGACAGCAGTGGTGATCCCTGGTTTGGCAGTACTGCTGGTATGAAACAGCTCTTCACCTGCGATGCTATGGCAGGCCTGAGAAAAATGTGGGTTTGGGACCCACATTTCAGTTAAATCTGGTTGTGTGTGAGGTCTTGAGTGTCTTTTCTTATTCACCTTCGTCCACTGGAGACGCTTGAACATTCTCCCATGCCTGTATCAGAAACATGGGAATGAGATGGAGCAGTGGAGTTCAGCCTGAGTATGGGGCAGGGTCCATCCTGGTGTGGCTGGCTTGTGGTTCTCCCTTAGCACCTCCAAAGGTAAACTAGACTCCAGCAGTGAAATGACAGCACAGAGGTAGCACGTTCTCTTGTCATAGCGTCTCCTGTGAGCGGCTTGGCACGCAGCAGGGGCACCTCGGAGCAAAAGCTCACAGAATCATAGAATGGTTTCGGTTGAAAGCAGCCTCAGAGACCATCTTTTTCCAGTCTCTCTGCCCTAGGCAGGGACACCTCTCACTAGGCCAGGTTGCCAAGCTCCATGGTTGCTTGAACCCCACAGGAGCACTTGTTGGTGCTCTGTGGCAGGCCAAGGCTTTTCCTCCTGGTAGACACCAAGAGAGCAGCTGTGTGCCCAGGTGCTGTGTGGTGCAGGTGCCCCGTCGGGGTGTAAGGCGCCACCTTAGGAAAGGGGCTTTACCAGTGTCCAGGGCCTTCAGCAGTGGCCAGGGATAAATGCACAGGAATAAGTGGGTGGAGATATCTTCAGGTTTGTTACTTTATGTTCAGTCTTTGGCTGAGACAGATCTGCATGTGCATGTCGTGCTGGGACCTTCTTTGGTCTTAAAGCCTGAACACAGCATCACAGAATTAGAGAGTCATGATTTAGACTGGAAAGGGCATCCGAGTCACCTGGTCCAACAGGCTGCTCAGGGCGAACAAGACACAGCTGTCCCCTGAGGAAGGTTTCACAGCCTGTCTGGATGGTCTGCTCAAACACCTGCCTACCCTCATCGCAGGTTTTTTCCTGGTGTTCATGATCCCACTGGAACTTCCTGTGTTCACCTTGTGCCAGCTGTCTCTTGCCCTGTTCCTGTAGGAATAGAGGAAAATCCAGCTCAGACTCTTCGGCTCATTTAGATAGCTGTAGACAGTGATGAGCTCTCCTTAGACTCTTGGCTCCTGTAGGCTGGAGAAGCCCTGCTCCATCAGCCTCTCCATGTATGTCCTGGCCTCTAGTCTGCTGACCTTCGTAGCAGCCCTCCACAGGACTTGCTCCAGTATGTTACTGTCTCCGCACCCAGTGCGCTAAGGTTGTCTCCAAGTGCTGAGCAGAGGCAAATGGTCATTTCCATCAACCTGTTGTTAGGCTTTAAGAGGGGAGAAATGGGGAAAAAAAGTACAGATTGGCTTTTTTGGTGCAGAGCCTACCTTTCCTTGTCAGAATCCCAGCACATGAAAGGTTTCAAATGCAGGGAAAGTGAGGCTCAGTCAGAGCAGAACAAGACGAACCTCGGGGCAAGTGAACCAGTGAGTGACCCCTCACTGTGGAGAGGTCTCCCTCAGAGGCAGCTATGGCTCAGCTGGGTCTCTGGGATCCTTGGTGGTGTAACCGACTTGCGCTAGTGGTGCAGTGAGGACAGAAATGCCCCTGAGGAGACCGATGGAAATGTCAGGTCCAAATAAAGTGCACTGGGGCATAGGATCACAGATTCATCAGGGATTGGAAGGGACTTCAAAAGATCATCTAGTCCAATGCCTCTGCCACAGCAAGATCACCTAGACCAAGTCACACAGGAACACATCCAGATGGGTCTTGAACGTCTCCAGTGAAGGAGACTCCACAACCACCCTGGGCAGCTTGTTCTAGTGCTGTCATCCTCACTGTGAAGAAGTTCCTTCTCATATTGATGTGGAACCTTCTATGTTCTAACCCCTTGTCCTATCACTAGACGACACTGAGAGGAGCCCGGCTCCATCCTCCTGACACCCACCCTTAAAGTATTTATAGATATTAATGAGATCATCCCTCAGTCTTCTCTTCTCCAAGCTAAAGAGACCCAGCTCCCTCAGCCTCAGCCAAAACCTCCCTTATGAGGAGGTGCTCCACCTCCTTCATCATCTTCATTGCCCTACGCTGGACCCTCTCCAGCAGCTCCACATCCCTCTTGAACTGAGGAGCCCACAACTGGACACAATACTCCAAGTGTGGTCTCACCAGGGCAGAGTAGAGGGGGAGAAGAACCTCGCTTGATCTGCTAACCACCCCTGTTCTGATCCACCCCAGGACGCGTGGTCCTTTCTTCCCTGTACTGCCCCATTGCTTCATCTCTGAGGCAAGTGAGCAGTTTCTCCACCACCATTCAGAGGACTGGGGGCCATTCATGAGCAGACCAACTTCTGGTGTTTCCCTAAGCTAAAAGAAAACAGTGTGTCTTGCTAAATAAATGATCAGACAGCAATGATTTTCTGCCTTCCAGAGCAGGGTTATTTTGAAGCATGAAAGGAAATTGCTGCCGTCGTGCAAAGCCGCTGCCCTTTGCACTTGTGCTTTTCCCACAGAGCAATCCTTCATTCTTTGTTTACTTCGTAAGAAAAGAAAGAGGTTCATTTATAAAACCAAATAAAAAACAGACAGAAGACTTCATTTGGGGAACAAGAAACTGAATTAAGCGAGGAGCCTATCCATTAATGCAGCTAATTGTGCCGAGCTCCGCTGAGGAACACACACACACATCTGCTAGTGTTGTGCTGTTGCTGGGAGAGTCCGCGGGCCACCTCCAGCGAGGGGCCAAGCCAGCACTCTGGGGCAAGTCTCCTAAAAACTTTGGGAATTGATTTCAGCTCCTGGCAACAGGCACAACCTCTTGGGGGTTTTTTAAATGTAATAGATAGGTGTAGGAAGAGTTGGCGGAGCCAGTCCTGCTGCTGAGTGCTGCTGATGAATAATACGCAAATCCTCATGAACGGCTGCAGAGAGCTGTCGCGAGGAGGAGAAACGTGCCTTCCTTAATTCGTCTTCCCTGCTCCAGAGAAGCCTCTTGTACCCCAGCTATGATTTAACGGTTCCAAGGCTGTTTCTGTTAACTAAAGGATGTCGTGGAAGTTGGAACTGAATTGGGGTGGGAGAAAATTCTGCGTTTCACCTATAGTATCTTGGAAAGGGTGCTCAGTTCATGGAGACACCTAGGAGTAATGTGTGGTCCCCTTTGGGAAGCTGGGAAATACTGTGGAGTGTAGATGAGGAAAAAAAAAGTGTGGAGAAAAGAACAAGCTTGGTTTGCTGGAGTTCCCTGAGCTTGGGAGGGTTTGTTCCCCACAAGTTTCTTTGTCAGCCAGTCCTAAACCTGAATCTTCGGTTTATGGTAGCAAGAGTGAAATGCTAATTGTGAAAACAATTAGTTTCAGCCAAACGAGGAGTGCGGAGCATATGCAGATTTTAGTGAGAAGGAAAAAACCTGCAGCAGAAATGCTTTTCCCATCCCTGTGTCAGGCATCACTTCTGAATTTCATTTGCAATCTGTTTGATTTCTGACGTGCTAAAAGTCTACTTCTTAACTTTAAAGAAAACTTGTTTCCGTGTGTGTGTGTGTGTGTGTGTGTGCCATGTGTGTACATAGATCTGCCTAAAGCATATGTATTTATAAATATTAGTGACTGTGCTTGTCTGTTGAGGATGCATATGGGACTGCGCGTAGTTGTTGCTCTGACGGAGCTCGCTCAGGGTTAGATACGGTCTTGGGAAAGTGGAGTTTTTGAAATGCAGCTGCCTCTGTGTTAAGTATTCGAGGACCGTTGTAATTATTGCTGTGAACGTCTTTTAAAAGCTCAGTGGAAAACGCTGCAAACATTTTTGTTCAAACATGTGTCTGTGACCTCTCCAGTGCATCGCCTGTCTGTAGGCCAGCTGGCTTCCTTTCAACAGCATCCTATGGAGAAGAAACCTTTCCTATCATTGTAAGGTATTTTTACACTGTTGTCACTCTTCAGTAGGGACCTAACCCTTCCATAGTGTCTCCTGGAAGTATTTGGGAAACTTCAGACTCTACTTTTTCTGGACATACTGGCAAAATTCTTCTTGAGTGTGGGTGTGCCTTTGCTTTTCCTTTTTCTTCCCAGTTAAAAGTAAAGTGTGGTGCTTGGCCACAGTTACATCAGCACGGCGGTGTTCTCCTTGTCTGGAAGGTACGTAAGCTGTGATGTCTTAATGTCCAAAACCTGCCTCTGGACCAGGTTGGGGTCCTGTGGCTGGCGGCGGCTTATGGAAGGAGCAGTGTGCTGAAGCACCGTGTGTTTGTTGACTCCTCTTGGTCTTCCCACGGAGCGGCCTGTGACAGTGTTGTGAGCTGCTTGTGCCTCGCTGAAGCCTTCGGGATGTGTCAGTTTTGACGTTTGTCTTTACACACAGGTTCCCTTTCGGGAAGGGTCACTTTACGATATAACCAGTGTCTGCATGCCAGCATCACTTTAAAGGAAGTCACGGGTTGTGCTGATCAAGCTGAACCATTCTCCCTGACAGCAGCAGCCTCAGTTCCTGTCGTCTTGCCAGACTAGCCCCCTCCTGCTGAGGCAAGGTCCACCGTGTCGGGTGGCTGGGTAGGGCACTCTGCTAGTGAAGCTCGAATCAAAGTTAGAATTGTCAGGAAGTCACTGGTTCTCCAGCCTCCGAGCCTGAGCAGTAAGCTGCACTGTCCACTCAGGTTTGATTTTTTTGGTTTGTCTGGCCCCTGTCTGAGAGCAAGCGTGATGCATGCGTTCAGTGGGAGCTGAGATTCTCCTCTGTATCATCTTTCCTGCACAAGTTCCTCAGAGCTGGGGACTCTGCAGCATCAGAAGTTTTCTGGCTGGTACTGAAGCTGTCTCCTTTTGGAAAAGACCTCTTCCACGTTAAAGGAAGCAATTGTGCTTTCATTCTTGTGTCCTTCACATCATTCAGAGCAACCTCTGAACAGGGACGAGGAACCCGCCTCTGTGGGGGTTCAGGCAGGTCCCTTTCCCCCTTAGCTCTCTGTGCAGAGGTGTTATAAGGATGCATTAAAAAAGGTCTCATTGTGTTTTGTGGGCTCTGCTGCACAGGGCTGGAGAAAACCGTACTAACTTGAAGTAGCTGGAGCGGTGTGTTTGTAGTTCATGTGGCGAGGGCTGTGGGCAGGATATCCTTGGGTAGCCCCCGCCGGTTGGACTGACTGCATCCTCCTGCCACAGCAAGCAGCCTGAGTGAGAAGAGGAACTCGAAACACACAGCATGTAAATACTCCATAAATAACAGGAATCTGGCAGGGAGGCAGCAGTGGACACCCTCACGTCCCTCTGACCCGGTTCTGGAGGGCACAGCCTGGAATGATGCAGGGGCAAGCGCCGGCATCAGGGTATGTGCCTAGGTGCCTCCTGCTCTTGCCTTGCACCTCCTCCTTTGGGTTTGGAGCTCTGATGGGATCACGGCACAGTGTGGAACAGCTGCAGGCAAATCCCTGTTACAACAGATATATTACTGCGATAAAATTACAGATTGATGTCAGTCAGAGATCTAGGTATATGCCCATGGTTTGTACTTGCTCCTGTGTTTTGTCCCAGCCTAGTGGCATATAAACTAAACCCAGTCACAGAAGAAAGAGCTGATACCAGGCTTGCTGAGCCCACCTGCTTTGCCACCTCAGTGCTCTGCCCTGGAGCCTGGCATCGAGAGGGGCTGCTTCTCTGCTGCTGGCAGTCCTTTGCTGCCTAAGGCTCTCTGGAGTTCAAGCACAGTTATCTCAGACTAACTCTGAACCCATAAGTCTTCTGACTTACACAGCTGGGGGTTTTGCCTTCAGGGGTAAGCAGGGCTTGGCACCACCCTAAAGCAGTGCTTCCTTAGCAAAAGAAGCACTAGACACATCATAACTCAGACAAGCAACAGGGCCAGCACTGCTCCTCTTGCTCTGCCACAGAGAGCATTTCCTGACTTGCACCTGGGAACCCTCTTTCTTTTTGCTGCCCATAGCTGCTTTGCTGTCTTCTCTTCTCTGTTCAGGGGCTATGGGTATTTGTTGAGGACTTTTTGGGTGCAGTCCTGTGTGTGACACCACACTGCTGCGTCTTTTGTTCTGCTGCATCTCAGAAACCTCCTGGTGCTTCCAGCTGATATGACTGAAGTGGTGTAACCTAAAATCCATGGCTCCAGTGTATGAGCCACCACCCCCCTCCGCATGCCAAAGCCTTCCCTCAGAATGCCAGCCCATAGTGGATGCTACATTTATCTGGGGACTGGCATGCTTTTCAGCCAGTAATTGTCACACTGATTGCTTCATGATAACTACGCGGTGTCAAGCAGAGTTCCCACAGGCAGATTGGTTCCTCACTGGTTTGTCTGCCCTGGCACCCTCTGGTTGTGTCCACCTGGCTGCCACTTCACACTCCTGGAGAGAGCGTTCCTTTCCTGTGGGTCTGGGCAGAGTATGTCCTTTCTGTTTTGCACCCTGGAGCCTTGTAAAAGGACTCAGCGAGTCCTTTTCCCACTCTGAGAATCTTGTAGCAATTTCAGTGTGAATTGCTTTCTCTGAGGCTCCTGTTCGGCTGAGCACACCTGCTCTGGGCTCCCACTGGCAACTGGGCTGTAATAGTTATCATCCTCTAAATGCACTTAAGGCACCGTGAGCTCGAACAACCGATAATCTCGCAGCCTGGCATCTCAGCACTAGTTCTGTCTCATCTCTGAGCTGAGCATTTTGCTTTTAATGGTATTGTTTTGCCGCTCATGAAGATTAAAAATATCTGCATGGTGCAGAGCTGAAATTTGTTTACTTCTGTATTGGTGCCCACGTACCTGGCCCCCAAGTCAGGGTCCTGGGCTGCTCTAGTCAGGGTCCTGCTCTACCAAACCCCTGCAGTGTTCAGTGGGAGTTTTGCCAGAACAAGGCTCTAAAACAGAAGTGTGGCTCCTTTGAGCAGTCAGGCTCCTCTGTGCACCAGCCCGGGCTCATGTCGAAAGGATATGAAACAAAACGTACCGGAGAACCCACTTGTCTTGTCCTTGCACAGAGCAAACCTTTATCCTGGGACTGCTTCAGCAGGTTAAAGATGATTTGTGTGTTATGTGGGACTTTGTATTGTGGGTTCCATGAATAGATTGAGCCTTATAAAGTCCTCTGCTGCCTTAATTCCCCTCTAAGGAGAGAAGGGAAGAGGAAGAGAAAGGCCTCTCTCCGGCACGACTCGGTACAGCAGAAGAGGTGTGCAGCCTGCAGCTGCTGCGCTGAGAATGTCAAATTTCCAGAATTACACGTTGCCAGCGTGATAATGAACTGAAGGTAAATATAGTTCAGTTTGCTGTGAATCATTCTGTGGGGATTTAATTGGGCTTCAGTGAGCTGGCATCGCTGCAGTGCAGGAACAGGGTTGTTTCAGAATTAGCCAGGCATCGTTACTCAGCAGACTGGAGCTGCAGCGTCTCACTGTCACTGGAGGAGCCTTGACCTCAAAGGGGCTTCCCAGGACTGATTAAGGAATGTCTCTGGGTGGGAATGGAGCCAGCAGCTCCCGCAAGCCCCTGAGATTCAGGAACTGACCTGCTGGTACTGGGTGGGGGGAGCTGTCTCTGCTCTTGGAATCTCTTTTGGATGAACACTGTGAGTTAAGGTTGTCGCCTTGAGATTTACTTTACCCTGAAAGGCTCTTCTGGCAGGGACAAGTGGTCACGACACGATAGTAATGGGAACTGCTGGAATGGGATGTTGCAGCGAATTTTAAAAAAGCACTTAATGCTCTTCCTTCCAGCAGGAATTTAGGATCCTGTTGTGGTTTATCCCAGCTAGTAACTACGCACCACGCGGCTGCTGGCTAACTCCCCGTCCATCGTGCGGGGTGAGGAGGGGGAAAAAGGTAAAACGTAGATTAAGATAAAACCAGTTCAATAATTGAATTGAAATGAAATATAATGACAACAATGACAGTAGTAGTAGTAGTAATGAAAAGGGAGATAACAAAATGAGGGAAATAAAACCCAAACGACAGGTGATGTGATATCGTTTACTGGTAAACTTGGTAGAGTATACTGGGAGAGGTTCTCCTCCCCCTCTACGCTGCCCTGGTGGGACCATACCTGGAATGTTGTGTCCAGTTCTGGGCCCCTCAGTTCAAGAAGGACACAGCACTGCTTGAGGGAGTCCAGCACAGAGCCACAAAGATCATGGAGAGGAACATCTCTCTGATGAGGAAAGGCTGAGCGAGCCGAGTCTCCTTAGCTTGGAAAAAAGGAGACCAAGGGGTGACCTCATTAATGTTAATAAATGTGGAAAGAGCAGGTGTCAGGAGGATGGAGCCAGGCTGTTCTCAGTGTCACCTAGTGATAGGACAAGAGGCAATGGGTGTGAGCTGGAACAGAGGAGGTTCCACATAAATATGAGAAGGAACTTCTTCACAGTGAGGGTGATGGAGCACTGGAACAGGCTGCCCAGGGGTTTGTGGACTCTCCATCTCTGGAGACGTTTAAAACCCACCTGGCTATGTTCCTGTGCAACTTGGTCTAGGCCATCCTGCTGTGGCAGGGGCATTGGGCTGGATGATCTTTTGAGGTCCCTTCCGATCCCTAGTGTTCTGTGATCTCAAGGATCTTTTTGCTCGCCTCCCATGACAGCCCGTCTCATGCTCAATATATAAAGGACCCATCTCTTTGGCTCATTTGGGTCAGCTGTCCTGGCCAGGCTTCCTCACAGGTCCTTGCACACCTGCTTGCTGGCAATCTGGGAAACTGAAAAATACTTATGCTTAGGACAGGCACTACTTAGCACCAGCTAAAGCACTGGAGTGTTATCAACACTTGTTATCACACAGCACTGCACCAGCTATTCTGTCCGAGCTGAAATCAGAACAATCCCCAAAGCTCAGGCAACGTGCCGTGTCCAGGCAAGGACACTGCCTGACCTAGGGAAGTGGGTGCAGTTTGGCTTCATGAGAAATTGATTGTTGGGGTAATGCCCTAACTTGGTGTTTGACTAGTGTAGCTCCAGTGCACTGGGGATATACTGGAACATAGGAACTGTCCTGTGATGAGGAGAGGCAGAAATTGTGTGTCACCCTTTTTAAAGTCATGCTCCTGGTGAAGAGATGAAGTTCTTACTCTGCTGCAAGGGTATTTATATAAGTGATTCTTATTAATGCCAGTGGGAATCACTCAGAGCTACGCAAGTACAAGCAGTCACCTTCTCTCAGTCAAATGGGCAAAAACTCATGATATTTTTTGGAAAAGAAGATCTGCCAGCCTTCTGAGAGGTTGTAGGAAAAGGAACCATTCATACTTACAGGTTCTGTAAGAATTAAGGAACTTCTTACGTGCGTGGCATGTTGACTGCTTCCGTAACTGCTGATGCTTAGCTGCTGTCTGCTGGTTGCTGGCAGGTAGCAGCCAGCTCTGTTTTCAAGTGCTGCTGACCCGTTCGGGCCCAGAGCTTCTGTCCTGTCTGTTGCTCACCACGGTCCATTCTGCTTGCACTTACATGCTGGAATGAAATGGGATAGGAAGACTGCAGGCAGCAGAAGAAAGGCATAGGAAGAATAAGAATCTGTGATTTTTGTCTGGTGAGATGGCTCAAAGAGCTTTCTTCTTTTGAAATGGCCATTGAAGTGGGTAGAAAGGGCTGTGTATTCATGCGAGGTACAGAGAGAGGCAGACACTGACCCCTGCTTGATGTTTCTGAGTTAGTTGATATTCCTCTGTTCAGTTTGTATCCTTAGCAAGCTTTCATCTTGGTTTCTTCAAATTTTCCCTTTCTGCTTTTTTTTTTTTGGCTTAAGCTGGCGTGAAGTTTGAATCTTAAAATCTAAGTTCCAGCAGCAAGTGTTATTTGAAGTGTTATTCACCTTCCTCCCAAGGATGGCACGGCTCGGGCTGTCTCGGTTACTGGGGTGTTCCTGTGCCGCTTACCCGGTCTCTGCAAGACCTGTGGCTAACTGGTGCTGGGCTGTTTCAACTACTTTTCTTTATTATTCGTAGCGTTTTTCACATTCTTTTTGGGAGCCCATTTCACTTAACTGAGAGAAAGTACAATTTGCTGCTCCTGAGAGAGATGTTGAGAGCTTAGGAACAGCACAGGACACAGTCGTTGCATCCCAGCGATATGACTGGCTTGGGAAAAGGGTGACCAAAGCGGATGAGTCTCACCCTGGAGACGACGCGTGGCAAAGGTGGCCTTTATAACAGCACACTGCGGGCGACGGTCCGCCCCGAGGCCTGGGGTTTCCCACTGAGACCCTCCTTGCTCGTGGCTGCGCAAGTTGAACTTCATCCTATGATCCCTTTGCACGTCTGCAGCAAGTAAGCTGGTGAGGTAGAAGCTGGTGCTATGGATGTCTTGGTGCACACCTTTTGCAAGAGTATATGGAGAGCTGAGGGTCTTGTAGATCTTGTAGACTGCACTGAGGATGATGGTGCGTGCTCCAGGTCGTAACTGAAACACAGAGCTGAAGGACAGCCGCACAGAGAGCAGAGGCCAAGTCCTGGCGCAGTGTGTGTACATGTCACCACCCACCCCTGCAAGGGGCAGGTCCTCTGATAGGAGTGTTTAGCATTACAGTAGTGTGTGCTGGTGTCATATTTCAGCAGAGACAACGGAATACCCAAATAAACCCTGTCTGATTTGTTGATAAGGACCTCGTCTTGCTGTGTCTGTCAGCAGCTACCAAAGGGTTTGTAACGCACCGTCCAAGGATTTGATCCTTTCGCTTTCTTTTGCCTTCTAACTTACAGGATTTTAGCTCCACAGAAATTACATAAGAAACCAACACAGCGACATGGTAGCTGCCGTGGGGTCAGCAGATAACAAAGCACTGGGGGCTGTGGAGAACTGGGAGCCTGGGGAGGTCCAGTTACTTGCACAATACACATCTTGTACCGGCTGCTGCAAAGCAGATATTCTTGGATGTTCACTCCTTTCCCGTGACTGAAAAACAATCAGACAAATATGGCACAGAGTGAGAGCACATGCCTCCCCTGTCCTGCTAGGTGACAGCAGTGACAGGGTGTTGTAGAAGAAATTCCCCAAACACCTTAGCGCTGTCACTGTCTCTGTGGCTTGACAGGTGCTAGCACCAGCTGCACCCCCAGGGAGCTCCTGCACACCTTGAGGCTGCTGGGCTGACTGTACCTGAGTGAAGCCCAGCATGGCTGCAGGATCCAGCTGAGGCTGAGCACGGGCGTGGGTCAGGGGTGTCGGCTGGGGACAGCTGTGAGCACCAGGGAGGAAACCTAGGCAAGGGCAGCTAGGCTGTATGAAAAAGGTACTTCTCTTGCAGCGGCTAAAACCCTTTTGCATTTTGGTTTCTTTTAGCAGCTATTTATCCAAAACATTTGGGAGAAAGGCTGTCTCTGTACTAAATGTTTAACAGCCTTGCCTTCAGCTGTGGGCTGAGAGAGCTCCCAGTCCACACGTGAGTCACCAAGAACTCCTCCAACAAAACCAGAGGAAGTCCAGACCAGAGGGGGAAAAAAGGGTGTTTGCTGGTTTGAAAATAGCTCGGGCTGGTATCCTGAAAGGAGCGCCGCAGTGGCTCTGCCAGGTACATGGACGAGGACTTGTAGAGTCTCACGTTCTCAGTGGGGAACGTCTGCGTGCAGTAGGTAGCATCACACCCAGTATAGTGCCGATGAGTGGTACTGCCAGGAACTGGTTTTCTGTTAAACACTGTTCAGATTCGTGTGCTGACATGGCAGAGATGGCAGGACTGTTTCCCTTCGCGATCGGTTCCACTAGTAAATTACTGGGATTTTTAGTCCCAGCTGGCATGGTTTTCACCTCCAGCCACCAGCTGATGTGCATCTCACCGCAAAGCAAGGAGATCCGTGGCTTGAAGGTGCCTCTCCAGGTGGCAGGCTGGGATTTGCCTTCGGAGAGCACGAATGCCAACCCAGCATAAGGTACCAAGTCATGGTGTGAACAGTGTTTGATAAAACAGAGAGCAAAACCGGATGTGGCTGAAGCTTAAGCTGTTGTAGCCCTGTGGTGGTTGGTCAGCGATCCTGTGCGCTCCGTGCGCCTGTCGTGCATACGTGGTGCTGGTAGCCAACTCTGCTGCTTACTTATTGTTGAAGTGAGAGAGTAAAACTGATTAAATGATTTTGGCATGTTTCTCTCTTTGGCCAAATCATTTTGTCAACATCCAAACCAAATTACCTGTGGCAGAGGTGGGTGGCTGTCTGCCCATTAGCCAATGGCAGAGATGTTTCCTTCCGTGGTTTTACACCTCATTCCACTATGGACCACTTTAAGGTTGTTCCTGGTGAACACCTACTGCCTAGAGACTTACTCCTCCTCATTACTGTTTGCAGGTACTCTGGATGCGTTTGGCTGTTTTCCGCGGTAGAAAGCCATTCGTCTGTGACACAGGTAGTTTCTGTGCGCTCTGAGATTGGTTCTGCAGGAGAAGACAGATGTGAAACCTTTTCAGGCCATATGCTCTCAGTACCTTCAGGCAACTTACTGTAGCTGATAGACAGGCCTGATTTTTATTTCAAAACAGAGTTTACGGATCAGCTTATGAGAAGTTATTCCAGATGTAATACTTTGAAATTAAACCTTTTTTGATTTCTCAGGTTGGTGAACTTAGAAACGCAACTTCATAGCCTGCTCTGCCTGCCCCAGCTTGTTTAAAAGGGAGGAGTAACAAACAACACCAGCAATGCCTGGTAGTCAAATACTTCCAGCTGAGCAGCACTAACTGGCCAGTGCACTGAACTCAGGTCACTTGGCCCTTTTGCTCCCTTGGCCTCCTCTGCCCATGCAGGTGAGACCTGGACAACCGCCCCTCGTATGTGCCTGGCTTTTGGGTGGGGGGGCACTAACGAACACGACACTTTTGGCCTGCGCTGTCCCTCACTCACTGGGAAGTGGGACTGAGATTGCCAAAGGTCAGTTTGGACACTGAAGTCTGAAAGCAGTCAAACGCTGCTTTGACAGGCGTTCGGCAGATAGTCTGGAGATAAGGTTGTTGTCTGGGGTTTGGCTGGGCTAGAGCTAGTTTTCTCCTTAGGGGCTAGAACAGCGCTGTGGTTTGGGTTCAGAATGGGATTTGGTATGAGAAGAATGCTGATACTATGCTGATGCTTTCAGTTGTTGCTAAGAAATCAAAGACTTTTCAACTTCCCACGTCTTGTTAGCATGCCGCTATACAAGATGCTGGAGCAACAGGCTGAACTGGCCTGTATCATGCAATGTCATGCTCAGGACATAGATGAGGGTTGGCTGGGACCTCACTCACTCTCTTCTGGGATTGCAGTTTTGGGATTTTCTTTGCTCCAGGATTGCTGGCAGGGCACAGACTGGGTGTTGGGCAGTGAAGGGTGAGCAGTTGCCTTGTGCAGTACTCACATGATTACCATTGTCTTCATGGCTATTCCGACTTTATGGTATTTCAGTTAATAAATTGTTTCTGTCTCAACCTACTCATCCGCTTAGCTCTGCCCCTTCCAATTCTCTTCCCCGTTCCCCAGGGCAGGGGAGGGTGAGCAGCTGCATGATGTGTGGCTGCCAACTGGGTTTAAACCACAACAGTTGTCAGGAGACAGTTTGTACCAGCATCATGACTGCGTTAGGACTCTTTACAGAAGTCACCGTTCAGATGTACTGCAAAATGTATCTGAATGAACAAGCGTCTAAGGACTTCTTAGCAGGGGAGCTGGTGTGGCCATCCCCCCATACCTGAGCTGGCTGATACCTCTGGCAACTTCACTGCCTACCAGTGGCTCAAATTGCCTAATCCTGCAGTAGCCGGCCTTGCGGATGAACAGCAGGTTCATCGTCATCATCATCAGCGCTCAGCCTATTGAGCGCCGGGCACAGGGGTATGACATTTTCAGTGTCATCTTCCACTAACATGCCTCCTGATCCAGAGGCTGTGCTTGATGAAAGAGCTCTTTTGTCTCTGTGGTGGCCTTCTAGGGGATGACTCTCTTCCACCTTCACTTAAGGCTGGTGCCGCTCAAGTGGTATCTGTGAAGGTCACAGCTGCACCAGGCAAAAGTCGCTCTGTGCTGGACAGTTAGGAAGATTGGATTTTCTCAGTTGTAGCTGATTTGATTTAATCTGAGTTCCTCTTGCAAAGTGATTTAGAATCCATTCCCCTCTGCCCCCCATTGCCCACCTATGGGAAAAGACTGAGAGATTTCTGCCAGGGCTGTGCTTTGAGCCCTCTTCTCATACGTTAACAGGGTGGGGTCCAGGCAGAGGCTGGGCAGGGCTCTGGAGCCTCAGACTGTCAGTGCTGCCTGCTTTGGATCCAGAACCTCGAGGGGGCCATTCTGTGGATTCCTGGTGATGTTGCTGCAGATGTGGTTGACTCCTTTACAGTCCAGGTTTTTTCCTTCTTGTGGCTGAATATCCCTGCAGATTTTGGAGCCTGATGAGACACTTAATTGCTGGGGACAGCCCCTTGTTGTCAGCGGCCGCCGTCCCTGGAGCATCTCGGGCGTTGTTCTGCTCCTGAGGCCAGCTCTGCTGTTTGCTGTGAGCGTGGTGCTTTTGCTGGGGCTGCGGCGCTCGCAGTGCTTCGCTGCTGGGGGTGTGCAGCTCTCACCACTGCATGAGCTGAGGAACTGTGTGCTTAGAATTAACATTAGGGGTTTTTTCCTATCATTTGATTTTATTAAACCTGTTTCTGTCTCAAAACGTGTATCTCCTTGTATTGCCTTCTTGGGAGAGAGGGGTTCATCAGAATAGAGAACAAGTGGCTAAACAAAGACTCTTTGCCAGCAGGATGTAATTGTGGTGGAGCTTTGCCCGTTGCCCTGGGTTGCAGAGCAACCACTGATGGAAAAAGCCTCTTGTTTTCTAGGCATCCTCCTAGTTTCTTTCCCTTTCACTGTGTGTTGTGGTGAAACACAGCCAGTGCTGCCTGGTGACTCTGGGAAGTGGTAACTGGAGGTTGTTGCAGATGACTGATCGAAGAAGATCTGTGTGATTCCACTGATGGACTGTGTGATGCAAGTTCAGCTCCACAGTGCAGTTGGGGAAAATTCATTGGGAGATTTCCTGAAGGGCCTGGCCAGGGGCTTGTAGTGTGGGAAGAGGATATTTCCTCCTTTGCAAAGTCATCTTCAGCCTTTATCAAAAATCCGTGGGACCTGGCGCTATATGGAAAAGGGGGGCATGGCTGTAGCTGAGGTGAAAGAGAGCTGCTGCATGGTGTGTTCTTTCCTCCAGAAAGCTTTAGATAAAGCAGATAAGCATTAACTGCTCCCGGAGTGCCATGTCCCTGCCCTTTGGAGAGCAGAGCTGCACTGGAGCTGGGTTCTGTGCAGCAGGGTGTGGATGACTGGGGAACCTGGGCTGTCCATCGAGAGCAGGCCTGTGTCCCCATGCTTGGAGCCCTGTGTGCTGTAGTCCCCTCATGCCAAGGAGGAGACACAGTCATGCTGGCCAGCCTGTTAACAGACCCTGGCTGACTCGGAGGCCGTGTCATGCTGCAGAGCATCCCCTAACTGAAGCTGCCGTGACCAGCTGTAGAAACTTGGGGAGAAGACGCACCAAGTCAAATGATTATAAATGCAGCAAACTGAGATGTTTTTATTCCATTTTCTTTTCTAAGAGCTACGTTAACTATAATTTTCCTGCACTGCACAGAAACGTGCAGTGGCCCTGTTCTGCCTTTGACATGTTCTGTTACTTTTTTGGGGCATCTCCTTTTGGTACCATGGCACCACGTGCCACAGCTACAGACAGTGCTTTGGGGTCTGGGCTTTTTAGTCGGCACGCATTTGGGAAGGGCATTGGTGAGCGTTGGGGTGGGGTGGCCACGTGGGCATGTAGTCACTGGAAACATCAACATTCTTCATGCCTGTTTCTTGGAGCAGGTCTGAGGCACAAGGATTTTGGTATTTCCATCCAGACAGCATTATATTAGGGTTATGAAGCATCTGACAGTTCTTTTATCTTCGCTCTTTTAATGTCAAAATGTGTCACATCTGATATTAATTGGTGGGAAATTATAGCTCTAATTTACCAATTTGATTGTCTGGGAAAACGGAGAAGAGCGTGACATAACAAATGAGTGCCTATTAATCTTGGCACAAATTGAATTTGTCTGTTTACCAACAACTATTGTCTGCTGAAATGGCTGCTTGTGTGCTGCTGGTCCCCAAATACTGGTGTTGGTGGGGAGGGAAGCCTATGGCTGATGCACTTCAGACTGGCTAAGGGGTGGATGGGACTTAGACAAGTCCTGGGACTAGTCGTAGCTGTGACCCAGCTGAGGAAGGGTTCTCCTCCAGGCTGTCTGGCCTCCAGGGCAGAAGGAAGCTGCGACTCAGTAATAACCCTGGGGGGTGATAGCACAGTGTCCCTATTCTGGCACACGTACCCATCCTGTCCACCCTCTGTCCTGGGTGTGGGGACAGAGGAGCAACCTGCTGAGGACATGGCTTTTGCTCTTCTTCCCTCCATCTAGGGCTGTCTTCTCCACGTGGGTTTCTTAGTCCAGGGCACAGGGCACAGTTCCACTGATGCCCAATACAAATAATTCATTTTAGTATTTCTTACTGTCAGGTAATTCCAGCCCAAGCTCTCCAAAAGCCCTGGGTTGGTTTTTTTCAGACTTACTGGCAGAGGACTATGAGCAAATGAAGTGGGGTTGCTGTTCACGGGGCTGCAAATGAAAATGTGAGGCTCAGAGGCAACCCGTGGCTGAATCCCAAGCCAGCGACGCACCTGCCACTGTCAGTCCGTCCTGGCAACTCCAGCTCTGACAGGGCGGGTCACTGCTGCCTTTCCCAGTGACAGGCGCAGAGGAAGCCGGTGGCAGTACAGTTGGGTGGGTGGTGTGTGTGGATGGTGACAAACCCAGGGCCTTTTCTATCAAAAGGCAGTTGTCTGCCTGTGGAAATACGCTTTCGGAGAATGAGATACCAGGTGCTTATTTTAGTAGCAGAAAGCCCCAAAACATGCCAGTGGTGGGACAGGCTGAGTCTGAGATGCGACACGTTCTGTGTGACTGTTCCACCACACACCCCCTGTCAGCAGCACATCCAAATATTTCTGTAGCGTGATTGTTGTAGCTGTTATGCAGACACCGAGGCTCAGAAATAATTGTGTTCTCAGCAGTCATGTTATTACACCTCCATGGTCTGATAGTGGCCAAGTGCCCACCAGGCTGTGACACCGGGACCAGGCACAGATGGCTGGGCCACCCTGCACACAAAAAGCCCACGGCTGGGAGATGCCTAAGCTCGTGCCCCCTCCACGTTTGCCCCGGGTCCCGCTCACTTAGTCACGTGCGCTCTCATTCAGCTCTATCCTGCCCTGCCAAGCGGCTGCGTTTAGGCTGGCAAATGATATCATATGACTAATTATGTTTAATGCAGATAATGTCTTATAATCAAACGAAAGAGTGGATTTCAAACAGATCCATAAAGGGCACCAGACACAGAACTGACACTGTATTTATTACCAATAACATCACTGAAGTGCTAGCAGCTGCTTGGCTCCCTCCAGCAAACGCAGCCCCTCTTGTGGAGTTTTCCAGAAGAAGGGCTAAGTGCATCGGAAGCACGTTATTGCTGATAATAGTAATTAGTCCAGCAGAGCTCAAAATGTGTTGTAAAATATTATTATCTTGATTTTGCAACTTTGCAAACCCCAGCACAGAGGAAGAGCCTCATCAACTTGGAGGATCCATGAGGATGGCTCTGGCCCCTCGTGCAGGGCTGCTGTCCCTCTCACGGGACCGTGTTGCTCTCTCCAGCCAATTCCACAAGCAGAAAGGATGTCCCGGCTGTATCTCTGCCTGAATTTTCAGAAGCGTTAGCGAAGGGGCTTCAGTAGCTGGAGCAAGGCACTGATGTGAGAGCAGACTGGAGTGTTACATCTTTGAAGAGCCATTACGGAGCTAAAAATGGCAACCCCAGGCTGTAAGGGGCCGACGAGGCTCCTCTATAGGGCTCTCTCGTTCTGTGTGTGTACATTTGTTTTCTCGTGCTTACTAAAGGGGTAAAGCGCAGCCCAGGTTTCAGAGAGGGATGGCTGATTAATCTGTCTGCCAGGTACATATGGAAATAAATTAGTAAACGGTGCGTTTGGGATTAGGCTACCACAGAGATGATAAATTATTACCACCTTCTGTGGTGGTATTACTGAAGCTTCACTGGGTTCCCAGTACTCGGTCACTTGCTGTTCACACAGTATCACAGCAGCTGTGGGATGAAGGGCTCCACATCTGGAGCGGTTTTCTATGGTATGCTGCTTTGAGAAGGGAGCTGGCCAAACCTATAGGTAGATGCAGCGTGCTTAGACTATGAGAAGATACCTCATTTGTGCCTCGTGCTTTGCATGGACTTCTCCTGGTTCCTAAGGGCAGGAACGCTTGGGAAGGGAAAGGCAAGGACCTGCCAAAGGGTTTTCCGCTGTCTGCAGTCAGCCCCACCCGTTATCCCAAACAGCAGAGAGTTGTCTGTGCCAGCACAAAGTTGTGGGAGCCTGACCGTGAGCATCCTCTGGCTTGAGCCTCTCCCACACCCTTGTCTTGCCTCAGATGTAGCTCCAGATTGTACAGCTCCAGCTTATCTCGGAGATCAAGACTGAGATGAAACACCACTGGAGCAGGTGGTATTTGCAGTGACTCCAGACACAGGCTTCTCAGCCGTGTCCCTGCTTCTGCTGCATTTTCTGTCTCTGATTAAATGGATGTGTAGGTGATGAGCAGGCAGCTGAGCTGTACCAGCAGGACGTGCAGGCGCAGTACGTGCGGTATGCCACACCGCTGGAGGAACAAACAGTCGGGCAGAAGTTCTAATGAGCACTTCTGTGCTGCAATACTCAGCAAGGTGAAGGCTGTGGCCACAGTGAGACAGCTGCAGAGATGGTGCCAAAACCAGCAGCTGTAACTGCGTGGCCAGGACAGCTTCCTTACCTACACAGAGGTGACCTGCAGGCCTGGAAAAGTGGCAACTGGGCTTCCACGGCAAGAGTGCAGCCCAGCACAGAGAGTTGGCGTTGTCCTTCCTGGCCCTGCGTGGCCTGCCAGGTCTCTCAAAATCAGCCCTTGCTGAGGGATGTCTGCTGGGGATGGGTCCTGCAGGCTGCCTCTGAGGTGCTGGGTGGAGATGTGCAGGACAAGGTGCTTGTAGAGCACTGGCAAGTAGATAGGAGCCTGTCACAGGACATGGACAGCTGTGGGTCAGGACCACTGTGCCTGCATGCCTAGCGAGCATCAGGGCTCGAGGGACAGTCACTGGATGACTATGCCCAGGTACTCAGTCCAGCAGGTGTAGGGAGGTGATTGTCCCCCTCACCACTGCTGAGGCTGCACTCTGAGTACTGTGTCCAGCTTTGGGCACCTCAGTACAAGGGAGACATCGCAGTGCTGGAGCGAGTCCAAAGGAGGACAACGAAGCTGGTGAAGGAACCGGAGAATAAATCTTATGAGGAGGGATTGAGAGAGATGAGGCTGTTTAGTTTGAGGAAGAGGAGGCTGAGGTTAAAACCTCATCTCTATCTACAACCATCTGAAAGGACATGGTAGAGATGTTGGTGCTGGTCTCTTCTCACAGGGAATTAGTGACAGAACCAGAGGGAAGGACTTCAAGCCAGGAACGCCTGGTGGGTATGAAATGATCTCTTCAGGGTGCTGGTTGAGTCACTATCCCTGGATGTATTTAAAAGCCGCTTAGATGTAGTGTTGGGGGACCTGGTTTAGGGGTGAACTTGTAGAGCAGGGTTGGTGGTTGGACTTGTTGATCGCAGGGGTCTTTTCCAGCCGGAATGACTCTGTGATTCCATCACTCATCATGGCCCGTGAGTCAAGGCTGGTTAGGCTGCGTGCGTTCGTAACTGAGTAACTCTAATGGGACGAGCACATTGCATTGCAAAATGTGTGTCATGGGTCAGCACGAGGCTGTAAGTCTGAGCTAGCAAGGAGGAGCACTGGTCCTTTGCTCGGAAATATTTACTAGAAAAGAGACACAGAAATATTCACTAGAAATAGACTTCTCTTCTGATGACTGTATTTGCAAATTCTGGTTAACAACAACAGTTTGCTCGTAATATAATTGTGTCAGGCAGCACGTGGGACTTGCTGTCGCTCTTGGCCTTTCCCACGGAGTGTTTGGAGCAGAACGTGGAGTGAGTCAACGGAAACTCTGGCTGATGGATGAGCAGATTGCAGCACAGTCAGCGATGCGACTGTACGCTTCCAGGGAAACCCCTGCAAATGACATGTGTGGCTTTTAAATGTACAGAGAAGACAAAAGAAATTACACTGCAAATGCCAAATCAGATGGAAAGGTCTACTTCTGTCTCATCAGTGGTTCAGAAATTACTCCCTCTAAAATACTCCCCTTGAAGCACACGTTTAATTTGTGCTCTGGGAACAACATCGAGTTGCTAAGATAAAGCACTGTAATAATGATGGATGTGAACGTATGTGAACAAAACCGTGACGTAACTGGCTGTAGCGAATGATTTGGAAGGTGAAACGGTAGGTACGAGTGGCTTCCCTCTGTGTGAATGCAGCAGGTGACAGGAGATGCCACAGAAGGAAAACACAACTGTGCATGCGGGCTGGGCTCCGATGCCGTGTTTAGCAGGCGAGAAAGCCAGCTGAACAGATTGCCGAGTTATGAAATAGTGTCCAGATTGATTCTTCCTAGGTTGCGTGTTCCTAGCTGAGGTGTAATTTACGGTCCGTGTCCGTGGCACAGACGACTGTAACCATCAGACTAGGGCCATGGATGATGCTACAAATCATTGCCTCACATCACACGTATGCAAAGGTCTCGTGCCACTTTGCAAGGGGAAGTTTTGGCTCCATATCCTCAAAATATGGAGGAAAAGACTAAAAGAATTGTAGTCCCCAGCTGCTGTAGGCGTGTGAGTCCAAATTTATCCCGTCTGCTAAAGGTGGTGGAGTTCTGCCAGAGATGACTGATTCTGCGTGTCTAGCAAGGTGGGACAATATGTCAATATAAGATGTCCTGATTCCTGTGATGCTTCCTCGTAAAATGGCCTCATTCAAAGCTGCTTGAGTTTCTCAAGTGCCCAAGTCACAAACAGGACCAAGGGGGACAGTTCGAAAGTGTTCTGGTTCTTGACAGGTTGATGTTAAAGCAGTGGACTTGGCTTAAGCCTAGGAGTTGCCGCTTTAAGTAAGTGGGCATCAGTCTCAGCCCCAGAAGACCAAGGGCCGTTTGAGGCGTTTCAACAAAGCTTCTACAGTCAGGTGACTTGAATAGCTCTCTTCAAAAAAGGATGTGAGTGTTGGAATGAAGGTCACCCCTTCATTCCTGCTCCTTAGGAATGACGGGTAGGGTGGATGAGGAGGCGGTGTTGCCCTCCGTGTCGATGACTAGCTGGGCTGCATGGGACTCCACCTGGGGATGGAGCACAAAAGGAGTGAGAGCTTGTGGGTCGGGGTAAAAGGGAGGGTAGTTGACATTACAGTGGGGGTCTGCTACAGGCCACCTGGCCGGGAAGACCAAGTAGACGAGGCCCTTTATAGACAGATAGGAAGGATTTCATGTTCACAAGCCCTGGTCCTCATGGGACACTTCAGCCACCCCAATATCTGTTGGAGGGACAGTACAGCAGGCTGTAAGCAGTCCAGGAGAGTCCTAGAGTGCTTTGATGATAGGTTCCTTCTTCAGCTGCTAGAGGAGCCAACGAGAAGAGGTGCTATGCTGGACCTTGCTCTCACTAACGAGGAGGGGCTGCAGTGATCATGAGATGGTGGAGTTCATGGTCCTTAAGGCAGAAAGAAGGGAACTCAACAAGTTTGCTACCCTGGACTTCAGGAGAGCAGACTTTGGCCTTTTCAGGGACCTCTTTAGTAGAGTGCTATGGCATGGTCCTGGAGGGACTGGGAGCCTAAGAAAGCTGGTTAACATTCAAAGGCCATCTCCTCCAGGTTCAAGAGAACTGCATCCCTGCAAAAAGAAAGGCAAACCCACCAGGAGGCCTGCAGGGGTGAGCAAGGGACTCCTGGACAAACACAGACACGAGAAGGAAGCTTACAGATTGTGGAAGCAAGGATGGGTGGCCTAGGAGGAATTCCTAGGAGGAACTGTCTGTGCAGCCAAGGATTGGGTTAGGGAAGCCAAAGTCCAGGTAGAATTAAATCTGGCCAGGGACATGATGGGTAACAAGAAAAGCTTCTGTGGGTATAAAAACTGGTTTGCCCTCCAAATCAGAATTAGCTGCACAGGCAGTAGCCCCTAGAAGCTGGGGTAAGAGCCACAAGCACCTTTCTTTTTGCTCTTTGGGAAGCCCCTCCCTTGCCACAGTAGTTCAAAACCAGGCAGATCCCCGTGTCATTCACTGAGATGGCCCATCTCTCTCCAGATGTGTGCAGGACTTGATAAATTTTAATGTTTCTCCTGTCTAATGTGCTGGGTTATAGCCATCACTGTCTGTGACATGTAATGAACTAAACTGGGACATCTTGTCAGTCGAAGGTGCTACAACTGCCAGGAGGGTTTCAGAAGCAGTTCTTGATCCGCCAGTGGCAACTGTAGCTCAGGATGTTAAGCAAAAGCTGTGTTTGCTTAACAGGACTCGAGTTTCCTCAGAGAAGTGGTTGAAACAATAGGAGAATCACCCAAAGCTGTACTGAGCATTAGGAGAGGAGCTGTTTTGAAATCGATCCATTTGGAAAGGAAATAACGTGCAGATTGGTCAAGGTAATGATGGTATTGGATGATAAAGTAGATGCAGGGCTGGAGAGAGCTTGTAGGGGATATAGTGTCACCTAAAAGCTTTGCAGGAGTGCTTTTATTAGCCTGAATCAGCTTGGCTTTGCACTGACACTTAGCTGTTTGCAAAAGAATTATACCTGCTTCTGAGATAAATACATCTGGCAGTGAACTCTTAACCCCTCTTCCGCGGGCCCTTCGTGGGGAGCAGCCACAGAGAATGAGATGCCTTCAGTTCTTCTGCATGCAGAGCTAGACAAAATGGGGTGCCCAGCTATGGTACATATTTTTCTAGTGAGCAGAATGCTTCAGGAAAATTGCAGTCATTATTGAAAGTAATGAAACCTGACAAATTAGAGTTTCATAGTCCCTCCTTGAGATTAGCGCAATCCATTAAAGGCGCTCTCTGACTGCTAAATGGCATTGTCCTCTCGCACCACGAGGACTCGAGAAGTCCTGAGGTAGCTCGGGCTAGCGGCTGATTGAAAGCACCCAATCAAGGGCTCTTTAAAGCAAGAGGAGAAATTACCCTGATTAACGTTCTTTCCAAGAAGGTGCTCTCCGCGTAGGCTGTGGATGGTGTAAGCAGAATTTGGGTGCTGCGGGGAAGACCAAATTTGACACTGAAGTGGCTCCAAAGCATGGACAAAGTGGAGTGATCAAGGGAAGAATGTGTTTTTGATTGTGGGGGGAAAATTGAATTACTCTCAGTTGTACAGCCATTGACAGTGTGGGAATTAAAGTGAAGGGAACTCAGATTAAAAGAAGAGCAAGCAAATATGAAGAGCAGGAAAAGCCCATTTCCCCACTCCTTGCCTCGTGATTCACATCTTAAGGCGGCTTTCACGGGGAACAGAATGGCACGCTGGTCACGGATTCCTCAGCTGTTATGCTGAGACGTCCCGGTGATGCAAATCAAATCCATACAATATATTCCTTAAAATTACTGCTTTTTCCTTGCTTGCCTTAAAAGCAACCGTTAAATGATGGCCATTAGCACCTTAGACTTGGTCACTAGCAGTGACCGGGCAGACATGCTCAGAAATGAGACAAACTGTGCGGAACCCGTGTTGCAGAGTTGGTACCATCCTTCTGAATTTCACAGTGGAAGCCGTAACACCGGGAGTCAATGAGAGTGTGTGAGTCACCAGTATGGGATGGAGTGGAAGAGGTAGCACGTGGATGTACTCTAGTGCCTGGTCCTTCGAGGCACAAAGACCACCTGAGACAGTTTGCGTAGGCATCAGTGAAGGAGAGTGCTGTGGCTGTAGGTGACTATAGTAGCATTCCAGCAACAAATGAGTCAGTCTCCCTGAGTAAACTGTCTAGAAGGCCAGTTCCCACCCCTGAAAACAGCTTAAATGCACTGGAGTGATGCAACTGCCATTTAGTTTTGTTTACAGAACCACAGAATCACTAGAGATTGGAAGGGACCTCGAAAGATCATCCAGTCCAATCCCCCTGCCACAGCAGGATCACCTAGATCCAGTCGCACAGGGACATATCCAGGAGGGTTTTAAATGTCTCCAGAGAAGGAGACTCCACAACAACCTGGGCAGCCCCTTCCAGTGCTCTGTCACCCTCTCTGGGAAGAAGTTTCTTCTCATGTTTATGTGGAACCTCCGGTGTCCCAGCTCCTTGTCCTGTCATTGGATGCCACTGAGCAGAGCCTGGCTGCATCCTCCTGACACCCACTCTTTCCGCATTTAGAAACACTAATGGGGTCTCCCCTCGGTCTCCTTTTTTCCAAGCTAGAGAGACCCATCTCCCTCAACCTTTCCTCATCAGGGAGATGTTCCACTCCCTTCATCCTCTTTGTGGCTCTGCACTGCGCTCTCTCCAGCAGTTCCGTTTGTTCCATCTCTAGGTCTTACCCATTGCTCATCCCACATCCTGGTTTGGGAGGTGCTGCACACTGCTCCGCTCGGGCTGCAGAATTGTTCTGAAGCTTCCAGTGCAACGAGGCACCACGCAAAATGCAATGAAAGTCAAAACCTGTGCTAATGGCAGGAATTAAAAGGTATTTCAGTAGTTCTGAGGCAAAGATTTCAATAAAATTCTAAATGTCAGATTAAAAGAGCCACATGACTACAGTTTTGTGCTAGGAGCTCCCTACTCTGGTAATGTCATCTCATTTCATAACATCCTCAATGACTAAAGCTGATCCAGAAGACTGATCATTTTCCCAGGATCGCTTGCTGAGAATGGCTCCGTTAGTGGCGCTTTGGGTAGTGTTTGAGCCAAAGCAATGGGCACTGGGACAGTGGTAGGGTGCCATCACGGCACGTAAAGAAGAGTTAAAGCAAGGAGCATGAAAAGGGTCAAGAGGAAAACAAGCTCTTGAAATATAAGTCATATTCCCATCATTTTACCTCTGCCTAGAGGTAAAGGACACTGTTGGCATGGCTGACCTGGTGCAGAGTAGAACATGATGAGTGTGAACATAGTCCCAGAGAAGCTGAGTTTATTTCCTCCTAATCTAGCTGCTTGTTTTCAGTGTTTTCAGTGGCCATCCCTGTAATATCCGAGCTATATTTGACATTGTTGTTGGGGCTGGCAGCTCACGTCTGCTATCAACAACAGATCTTTAGGGAAGATCTCTACTGGCTATGATGTCTTCATGCATAAAAATATGGTAGCCACTTACATCTGTCTTCTTTGGAAAGAGAAGGCATCTGAGTGTGTACTGAACGCCTGATGCCGTCTCATCTCCCTGACATTCATTACAAACCTAGAAGCCAAGTTGTTCCAAAGCTCTTTAGGTGGTTTTTGCTGTAAGTTTCCCTAATAGATATATTCCTATTGATTGCAATGAAACACATGGGGCAGAACAGAGCAGATCAATCGAAAAGTAAAGTTAAGACAGCAAGTACACTTATTTTTCACTTACCTTAATGGAAGCAGTTAGGGCTGGATCTATCCCAGGTGTAATGCTGCTGAAGTCAATGGAGTTGCATCAGAGATGAATTTGGCTCCTAGTGTTCTGTTTTGACCTTTTCAGAAGGTTGCTCTGCAGGAGTGAAACTATTAGACACAGCCAGCGATACCGTCAGTCGACACAGAGAAGAGGCGAAGCTGGAGCGCAGAGCGCCTTTCTCATTAAGGGAGAGGCCTGAGTTTTATGGAGTAGGGCAAGGGAATTGATTCCAGATAAGTGCGAAACCTAAGTTTCAGGTGTCTTTGTTGAATAACAACCACGAGCTGGCCTGAGACTCGGGCATCTCTGTTTACTGGTACCCTTGCTAAATTTCTGGTAGCCTTTTACAGTAAAATACAACCTCAGCTTGCCCTAAGCCTGGTAATTCCTTGCTTACGTGAGACTGCAGTCCCTGTGCCAGCAGAGGGTTCAGAGCAGGAGGCCCCAGAGCAGTTGCCTGCAGCAAGGGCTCGCTCACGTCTAGATAGTTCCCAGCGCTGTGTTTACTAGTTTCTTCTGAAGTTTTATCATAGATGATGAAAGCTAGGCTGTACTTGTTAAATAAACGAGGGATGCGCGTGTTCTGATGCGTTATCATTTGCTGAGGGACACACAAGTCTTCTGCCTCCGTGGAGGGCTGCAGGAGCTGCAGGGTCCAGGCTCCAGCTGCCTCCTGGGCCCGCACTCATTTGCCCAAGAAGTTTTGAGCACGTTTTAGCATCGCAGTGAACGTCACCCAGCGTGGTGAGATGATGAGTAGGAGAGGCAGGTGCTTTCCTTTCACTAAAGGTTTTTAAAATGTAGAGAAACTATTCCATGGGCTGAAACTTTTACAGAGGGTTTCTTACATCTGGGCTGCTAATGGCATCCTGGCCTGCAACAGCAATAGTGTGGCCAGTAGGGCTACAGAAGTGATCATCCCCCCTGTACTTGGTCTCACCTCGAGTGTTGGGGTTATTTTTGGGCACCTCAAAACAAGAAGGAACTGAGGTGCTGAAGCTGGTCCAGAGAAGGGCAACAGAGCTGGAGAAGGTCTGATGAGGAGCAGCTGAGGGAGCTGGGTTTGTTTAGTCTGGAGAAAAGGAGGCTGAAGGGAAATGTTATTGCTCCTTTAAACTACCTGACTGGAGATCGTAGAGAAGTGGGCGTTGGTCTCTCCTCCCAAGTCACTAGCAGTAGAACAAGAGGAAATGGCCTGAAGCTGTGCTGGTGAGGTTTAGATTGGACATTAGGAAAAATGTATTCACTGAAAGAGTGGTCAGGTGGTGGAACAGACTGTCCAGGCAGGTGGTGGAGCAGATGTGGCACTAGGGAACAGGGTTTAGTGGGCGTGGTGGGATTGGGATGACAGTGGGACTTGGTGATCTTGGAGGTCTTTTCCAACCGTAATGATCCTGTGATTCTGTTTGATCTGTGCAGGACAACTAGGTGAAGTCCTCCATCCCTTGCATTTCCAGCCATGTTTGTTCACGCTGAGTGCTTTGCAGTGCCCACTGCCTACTCGACACCCGCTACCCTCCCTCGGGCCGGGCTATGGCTCTCCTCAGCACATTTCCCATGCTGCTTCCTGTACCTGGTTCTCTAACTGCTTTAACTTCTCGTGTGCTTTCAGTCATTCAGTGCCTCTGCAACACCTGTTCACCAGTGCACACACTCCACATGGCTGGGTCCAAGGCTGTGGGCACATGGGGCCCCTCAGGGTTCACCACTCTGTGGGCTGTAGCATCCTTCTCAGAAAGTGAGTCGACTTCATCTGAGCACTGAGTTTAAAACTAGTTGTTGCACGGAGGATCACAACCACGCTGATTCATGCTGTTGAACTTCTGGATTCAGTGACTTTATCCTCATTTGGAAGATTTGCTTTTCTAATTGTCTCTAAAGAAGACCTGGGGGATTATTCAGAGATGAAATTCATTATCAGTAAAGATGCCACGAAGGCATTGCCTAGACAAATGATGTTCTGTGAGTTCTCCTTTCCCCCCCCCACTCTAAGAAAACAGAACTTTTTAAGAAGACTTGTCCTGGCTTTGGCTGGGATAAAGCTCGTTTTCTCTCTAGTATCTAACACAGTGCTGTGTTTGGGATTGAGGAGACAATAATGTTGATAACAAACTGATGGTTTACTTATTGCAAGTCATGTTTTTACTAAGTCAAGGACTTCTCAGTTTCTTCTGCCCTTCCAGCAAGAAGGCTGAAGAAGCACAAGAAGCTGGACAGCACACAGTCAGGGCTGACCAAAGGATTAGTCCACGCGCAGGGTATAAACTGAAGGAAAAGGTGGCTGGGGGCTGCTGCTCAGGAACTGACAGCGATGAGCCATTACGCTGGGCATCACTTCTTTTGTATATTCTCATTCTTTATTATTATTATTTATTATTATTTATTTATTTATTATAGGGAGGTATGTTTTTAAATTACAATTTTGTTATTCCTTTGTGTTCTTTTCAAGTGTCTTTACCTCAACCCAAGAGCTTGTCCTGGCTTTGCTGGGGTAGGATCCCAGAATCCATTTTCCGTTCAGGACAGCTGCATTTCTGAGGAGACTGCAGCACCCAGTTCAGAGAGACCTTCACTCGTGGCCAGCCATAGTGTGTGGGTCTCCACGGTGGTCAAGGTCTTTGGCAGCACCCAGTTCAGAGAGACCTTCACTCGTGGCCAGCCATAGTGTGTGGGTCTCCACGGTGGGCAAGGTCTTTGGCAGCTTGGAGTTGGCCGAGTGCTAAAGCCAGGAGGAGCAAAAGCCAGGGCAGCTGCCCAGTGAGAAGTATCCAGAACATCACCTTCACACTCCCTACAGACAGGAGAGTTTGCTGGGGACAGCCCCTTGTTGTCAGCGGCTGCCGTCCCTGAAGCATCTCGGCCGTTGTTCTGCTGTTTGCCGTGAGCGTGGTGCTTTTGCAGGAGCTGTGGTGTTCCCAGGGCTGACATCCAGCTTTGCTGCTGGGGGTGTGCAGCTCTCACCACTGCAAGGGCTGAGGAGTTGTACTTTATATTAGTATTGATATTAGGGGTGCTTTACTATAATTTCATTTTACTAAACCTCTTTCTGTTTAAACCCATGAGTCTGTCTTCCTGATTTCCCTCCTTGGTGGGGGATGTGTCGCAGAACGATAGGACACCTGGCTAACTGGAGACAGAGTTTTAGGGTCTTTTGTCAGATTCTCTCTCCCACCTCTTTGGGGCTCATGAGCAAGTGAACAGCTCTGTGGTGCTGAGTTGCCAGCTGGGGTTAAAGCATGACAAATTGATATAACTATTAATCATTCTCTTTAAAGCTAAATTGGGATTTATGCCTTAGTCTGTGATTTAAGACTTGATCAGGGGTTTCTAGGCGGTTGACACCTCCAGCTGGAGAAGGCTGAGGCTGGTTATTTGGGGAAAACAAACAAAATCTAATGGCAAAAAGGGTGAGAGGGAAGAGAACTGTCGGTGCAAAGCAGCAGCTTTTCTAGGGTCTGACCTGCAGGATCCAGGCTAAGCTGGAAAGAAAGAAACTCAGCAGAAACCAGCTTTGGAGCTGGAGAGCTGAGTGCTGGGAGAACATGTCAGGTGGAGAACAAAGATTTGGGGGGGGTGGGGGGTGTTTGTTTGTTTTAATAGGAAGGTTACAAGAGAGGCCAGCAGCTAGGAGATCTGCTAGAAGACTGTGATGGCTCAGTGACTAGTGAGAAGTGTTGCTGGTGGCCAGGGTGGGGCTGTTAGGTAGAGGTGCATTGCAGCTGCCCTGGCTGAAGAAGAAATGGACAGAGCAAAATTATGAGCAAAAGGAAGTGGTGGCTGCTGAATTTCTGGGCGTTTTCTAGTTTTGCAGAAGGCAGATTTGGTGCCGATCAAAAGCAAGAACTGACAGGAGTCAGTTGTGGGTTCAGAGCCAGGTGTCTCTCTCTGTGGTCACCAAAGGAATGTAGGCATTCCCAGATACTTCTGACAGCATCTACGATGGTTTCTATTCAAAGACTCTTCTCTTGACAGAGGACACAGTCACACAGCAAGAGGAAATCAACAGATTTGCTTTTTTCCCTGGTACTTCAGCTTTGCCTTTCTGATGTTTATTTTGGTTATCATTACTTCTGAGGCTTTTTAAATTAGTGTTTATGTCTTAATCAGAGTTCCTGTGAATGATCCAGAATCTCATGTCTGAGGCTGCAGAAAATGTTTTAGTGAAAAAGAGTGTGAGAATGAATTTTCTCTGAGGAAATCATGTTTTGAAGGATTGTTTATGTCTGCATCTAGAAGAAAGGAAATGAATATTTCTTGTGGCAGCTGAGAGATGGTCATGAGGAAAAGGAAGCCATTATTAATTAATCATCAATTATTATTTTAATATGTATGTAGCACTGTGTAACTGATACCCCACAGGAAGGAGGATCATCTCTCTGCTCGAGGAGCCTACATTCTAAATTTAACCGTGGTGAGGGCTGTTCATGGCAGATGATGTGTTTTCATCATTCCTCACTCTGCCTTGGCTTTTCACTTGAATCCCATTTTAATTCCCATCCCCAACAGAGGGGAGCCTGCACTAAGCAGAAGCGGCAGGATCAGAGTCTAAAAGAGCACAATCAATGCAGTAAACAGAGAGGCAGGATTAGAGATCTGATCTCAGAATTATATCTTGCAATCCTTACCCAGAATTGCAGTGATGTAAATAAAACCTTTCCAAGAACAAAGAGCCCAGGATTTGGTGCCTCTTTGAAAGACCTGCCCTTCCTGGGCCCTCAGACCAGCTTCCAAGTGAGGGCTGCAGGGTTTATTCTTGGCTTTAAATTGGCACGCTGAGTGGTGAGACCTAACCTGCATGGCACTGGTGGGTGCAGTACAGGGCTGTTTCTCTTACGGTTGTTTGCCCTGACCTCAGCTCCCTGTTCCTGTGCTCTGCAGCAGTTGTTTCTAGGTGCTGAAGCTGTACCTGGCACTATGCTCAGCTGCCAGCAGCCCGCAGGGTAGTGAGCTCTGGTAGACGCACTCTCATACAACCCACAGGGTTGTTTCCTAGTAGTTAGCTGATAGATCACAAGAGATGTGTTGTAAGGAGACTGTCCAGCAAAGTCTCAGACTGAAGTCTTTGACTGGAAGAATTTAGATACGTGGCAGCTCACTTGAAGTGGCATTGGAAAGGGCAACTTAAAGTATGTGTTACTGAGAGAAACCAACTGTGATGTAAAGTTCCTATCATTGTCAAAGCTTAACAGAGTGGTTAGAACAGAAAAAAACAGACTCAGTCAGTCTAGGGTCTATTTTTGGCTCCAGCATATCTGTACTGAAGTAAAATTGATTTGAGCTAAATATGAAAATCTCTCCTTATATATATATTATACTCTCCTAGTATATTTGATCCATTTTCTGAACCCGTCTGGGATGGGTAGATAGTATTTTGTTTTTCTAGAGGATGATCTGAATGCGTGGAAGGAAGTTTGATATTAATGTATGCAAGATTTTGCCATCAGGATCTTAGTTAGCATCAGACCTATGACTTCTGTGCTGCCTGTGGAAAACTATAGCTAGTGCCAGATGTCAGTCCCGATCAAAACTCTGCTGGCTTTACTAAAACTCCGTGGAGATTCCTGCTCTTACCGAGCAGGTGTGCAAGAAGCTGGGAGGACACCTGGCCAGGCCCTGAGAAATGTCTATGAAATGTTCACAAAGGTCCACAAAACATCCTGGAGAGCTGACCCAGACTAGCCAAAGGGATGCTCCACACCATGGACAGTCATGCCCAGTAAAACACTGGGGCAGCTGGCTGGGGGCGGGGGGCACGTCGCTGCTCAGGCATCAGTCAGTGGGTGCTGAGCAACTGCATTCTGCATCACTTGTCTTTTCTTGGGTCTTAAGTCTCTCCCTTCTTTGTTGCATTATTATTCGTTACTATTATATTTTATTACTACTACTTTTATGTTTTTTCATGTTCATTTTAGTTGTTTTTTATTTAGTTATTAAAATGTTCTTATCTCAACCTACATGTTTTACTCTTTTTTTTCCCATTTTCCTCCCCATCCTTTGGGAAAAGGAAGGAGTGGCAAGCGGTTGCATGGTGCTTAGTTGCTAAGATTAAACCATGACACCTTTGTTTAAATAAAAATGAATATTTTGAATGTGACTTTGTCTTGGTAAACGAGATTCTCTGGGGCATGTCAGTGTGGTGCTCAGTACAGGGACCCGACTGCTGTCTGAGGGTGTCCCAGTGAACTCCAGACAAGCTCTCTCCTGAAGTTCAGCCTCCTGGACTGTGAGTTGATCTTTAGGACAGCATGAGATGTGGCTTGCAGGGCATGTTCCAGTTTGTCCCCACACAATACTCTGCAGGGGATTGCAAATAGGTCCTTGGAGACTACCACATGAGAGGGCACTAGGCTTCCCCTTTGTTTCAGCTGGTTTCCAAACCTAGCCAATTGCTCATGCGTGCTCTCGGGAGCAGAGGCTTGCTAACAGTCGCCGAGAAGAGACTCTCTAAGAACAGAGGAAATGGACTCTGCAGAGTCCATGACCTGGCAGTGGTGTCTTCCGCTGGGCCTCCATCATGCTGAGTGTGCAGATCTGAGCACAGCCTAGGAGCAGAACCTAAACCAGTTCTTGCAGCACACACTCCTGAAAGAATTCACAGAAGAAACTGTAGGACAGGGTGCGTTGCCATCCATCTCGTCCACCTGAGAGAGAAATGGAACGTACAGCTCTCAGACAAGACTCTTTAGACTTGGTATTAGGAAAAGATTTTTCGCAGCAAGGGTGGTCAGGCACTGGAATGGGCTTCCCAGGGAGGTGGTTGAGTCGCCATCCCTGGGTATGTTTAAAGATCGTCTGGATGAAGTGTTGAAGGTTTAGGTGTGAACTTGTAAGGTAGTGTAGATAGTTGGACTTGATGATTCCAGGGGTCTTTTCCAACCAGAGTGATTCTGTGACTCTGTGATTGGGAGACACCAGTTCTGTTGTCTGTTCCTGTCTCCCATTGGCTGTGGAGCAGGATGAACCCAGGACTAACAGCCCTGACAGTTTGGCCATACTGTTCTGTGCAATGGCTGTGGGCCGAATACACCCAGGACGATATTAATTCGTGTGCAGGATGTTGTTCCTAGGCAAGACAAGCATGTTGTAAGGTGAAGGTCTCCCTGCTCCTCTCTGAGGAGCGCTGTGCTGGTGGGAAAACACAGGCAAACCTCTGGGCAGGGCTTTAAGACAGGACTTTTGAAGATACCAAAGGCTGCAGCAGTACTAACTTCACCGAAAGTCAATTACGAGTGAGTGAGATTTGGACTTTTAAACCTTCCTTTCGTTACTAGTTACCATCAGTACTTGAAAATCTAATCAGCTGGCTGTACCTCCCTTGCACCATCCGTCTGAGGATCTCTAATCAAAGCTGTAAATGTCTATAGACCATAGGATCATAGAATCATAAGGGATTGGAAGGGACCCTGAAAGATCATCTAGTCCAATTCCCCTGCCAGAGCAGGCTCACCTGACTGGAGAGGCCATGGAACACCTTACGAATTCTCTAGAGTGACTGGAGTTTTGGGATGTTTGCTATAAGAGTCTATTGATTTAGGTTAATAGGAAAAATAACCTGGTCAGGAGTAAAAGCCAACGGTAAATTGTCTCTCCAAGAGCACGGTTCAGGCAGGTCACAGGCAGTGTGAGCGCGGAAGAGTCTGCGGGCAAAGGCCAGCCAGCCAGGCTGAGCACCTCGTGTGGCCAGTCCTTGGCGCACTGAAGCAAGCCCTCAGGCAGACTTGCTTAGGGGAATGTAGAGTCTCCCCAGAAGCTTGTGAATGTGTCAGCTGCAGCTCTGTTAACTGCTGGGGCACAGAGACACCTCTGTTGGCTCTCTTTTGTCTGGCTGTTAACTAACGGTTTGGATTTAAAGGGCCTGTTGTTACTGGTGTCCAAAGCCTCCGGCAGAGGCTGCTGGAATCCTCACGGCTTGTTACACAAACAGGGCTCGTGGTCAGGGTGCTGCTTCCCAGGGCTGTCTCTCTCAGTGGGAGCAGCTGCAGGACTGTGCCCCAGGAAACCGAGATGCCTCTGACGCAGGGAAGGTGCGGCCAGAACAGCAAAGGTACCACTAACCCATCATTTCACCTGCATCCTGTGTCCACCGAGGAAAACCTCTGTAGGTTACCCCATCCAGCAGCTGGTATGGCTCTGAACCGTTCTGCCCGAAGCCATTCTGCAGGGGAAGGTACTAGTGGTCTGCAGGATCACAGGGTGGCCCCCTGAGGGGCTCCCAAGATGGGGAGCAGGTGGAGTTTTGCCGGGAGTATGTTTTTTCTGGTCAAGCTCCTTGGGATATTAAGTCACATTTCCTAACTTGTTCTCCTGTCCTTGTGGTTTGAAGAGCTTTCTTTGCCTTGCTAATTTCCTGCAGCACAGGGTATCGCTTTCTTGTTTTAAATAAAGCTCCTGCTCTCTTTGTGAAGAACATAATGACCGAAAAATTACTGCATCCACGCTGGTGGCAGGACAGCAGTCTGTTGTGCTGCCAGCTGGGGGACCTTGATTTGGGATAGATTTCTGCTCCCAGGCTCCGCGCCAGAAGTCCTGAGACATAGTTTTGAGGTGATGCACTTGGACTCTTCGGGAAGACTGTAGACTGGACTGAGCTGCTTTCAAATCCATCCTGCCAGCTCTGCCTCACGACGGACAGGTCTGCCACACGCTGGGCACCATCGTTAAGAAATGCTGCAAGGAGCTGGAAGCACAGGGGGAGAATTCAGGGTACTCTGAGAGGAAACATAAGTTACTCCTTGTTTGTTCACCCTTAGTTATCATTAGTTATCATTTCCTTCAGTAAATAGTTATTTAATTAATAAATTAGTTATTAATCAATTGGTTATTATTAGTTTTTATCTGTGATAATATAAATACATATTATTAGTTATTATTACTATTCGTACTGATGCTACCACGAGGAGGACATGTACAGTGGTGAGTGCAGGTTGTTGGAGGGGGATTGTCCTTTCCACATGGGACCAGAGCTGAAACTTGAGTGGAGGGTGATGCAAGATCATCACTTCCTATACAGAATCATAGAATGGTCTAGGTTGGAAGGGATCTTGACTATCATCCAGCGCCTGTGGGGAGAGATCAGGCTTTTTTCTCTTTCTCCTTTAGGCCATGGAAAGAAGCGAACGTAGGGTTAAATATCTCAGTTAAAGAATGCACCTAGGTGAAGATCCAGAACCAAGTGTCATGGTAACCAGATAACAGAGGAAGCAAGACAATAACAGAAGAGTCAAGAAGGTAATAGAAGCTGAGAAGAGCTTGAGAAAGTTATGAGGGAGCCTGAGAAAGCTCTGTGTTTTTACTCAGAGTTTACTAAACTACTAACAAACACGAACTGAAAATAGCGCATGGAAATTTACTGGGGTATGCAAGAGACCCCACGAAAGGGAGCTGGCTGTATAAGAAGATGCCTGCAGACTAGCCCTCAGATTTGCCTTCAGATCACTACAGTCTAGATGTCTTTTTCAATACGTGACAAGTCCCAACTCCCTGCCATGGGCAGGGACACTTCTCACTAGCCCAGGTTGCCCAGAGCGCTATCCAACCTGTCCTTGAACAGGGAGGGGACATCCACAGCCTCCCTGGGCAACCTATTTCAGGGCTTCAGCACCCTCACAGGAGGAATGAATTCTTTATAGCTAATCTAAATTTACCCTTTTGTAGTTTGAAGCCATTTCCTCTTGTCCTATCGCTAGAGTCCCTCATAAAGTCCCTCTCCAGTTTTCCTGTAGGTCCCTTTCAGGTATTGGAAGGCTGCTGGAAGGTCCCCCTGGAACCTCAACCACCCTGGCCTTGAACTAGCCCTTTTTCACTCTTCAAAAGCACTGTCTGTCCCCTCCCCGTAGACCTTGCCACCATGCTCCACGGTCCCTCCTCATCTCCCAGATATCTTCCATTTAATTTCCACCTTGGCCATACTCCAGGTGTGAGCTAGAGGCTGGATCTTGCACTCGAGCATCCCTGAGAAGTTTGAACTTTGAAGAATCCCTGACGCTGCAGCTTTTTAAAAGGAACCTGCATAGGTCCTGATCCTCTACAGCCTGTGTCTGTATGAGGCTTTATGTTTCAGCTGCTGTTCTCTTCATGGGTAAAGATACCATCAGCTGGAATGATCTGCTTCCATGTTTTCTATGGACGTATTAAGTGCTTGGAAAAGCTTCAGGGGGAACTACAGCATGAAGAAACTAGAAGAGATAGCGTGTTGTTAGGACCATTTATTAAAAATGTCCTGTCTGGGTAGACAGAATATTGGTGTTCATCACTGCATAGGTCCAATATCACTATGGAGGTGCATGAATGCCTGGTGCTTCTTTGTCTGGGTACAGCTGTAGTCACCTCAGTCGGTAAAGTACAGAACACAGTGCATTCGAAACACTCTGCACAGTGAGAAGGCACTATAGGATCGAGACGTGAGTCTCATGTCCTAGATATACAGGATCACTGAAGGTTAGGGGTTGGAAGGGACCTCCAAAGATCACTGAGTCCATCATATAACAAACAAGGGTTTCAGTAAAGCTGCAGTGTGGCAGGTTTAAAGAAGAAAGAGCTTTTTGCGCATAATCAGTAGTTAAAACACAGAGCTCCTTGCTATGGTTGATGCTGAAGCTCACGTGAGCCAAGCTGAAAGAAGTATCTTGGACTTACAGCGTAAGGCAGTATCTAGCTGCATGTCTAGCTGAAGTTTTCAAGCATCGGATCTCTGTAAACATGAACAAATGCTGTAGGGCATCACTGTGCGTTTCCCCTGCTCTTCCTTGGGATGTGGCTGGAACAGGAACATAGGCAAGAGAAACCTCTGTCTGACCACCTTCTTCAGCTCTTACAATACAGGCTACGTGAAGTAGGGACAGGAGACACATAGGTAGAGGCTTGGGTGCTGACGTAGTTAGCAGTGGCAGAAATCCACGGGTGCAAGCAAATACTGCCTGAGAGCCACCGTGCACTGGGGTACCTGAAAGCAGCTTCAGCCCACCTCCCTCAGGACTCAGCAGGCATCACTCTTGCACTTCCCGCTCCATAAAGCAAGCAGAGGCATCAGTTGCCATCTGGCCATTTTCAAGACCTTATTGCATCCACGTGACCTGCGAAAGAAGAAACCCTACTGGAGCAGAACATTCACTTCAGGAAGGACCCCCTCTGGGTACTTGACAACTAAAACTCTAGTCTTCAAGAAACTGGAGCACGTACTTGCTGTGGCCTGCAGACACACAGCCATGCTCGCTCGCTCACAAGATCAGGTGCTTGACAGAGGCTATTCTGAAAGGCCTAAGGGGCTTGTAGATGCCAAGTCAAAGGGTAGAGGTGTGTTAGGAAAGCCATCAAAAGATCCAGTAAACGCGGCTTTCTCCAAATCCAGCGGTGCACCCCTAAACATTTGCCTTCTTGTCCCCTTGTTTCCTTGTTGTCTCTTGAACTTGGCTGATAAGCATTTGAGCTGCAAGTGCTCACCAGAGCTGCTCTGTCATTCCCCCTCCTCACCTGAACAGAGGAGGAAAATACATAATCTGTAACGAAAAACTTGTAGGTCGAGCTAGGTTGGAGGCATCACTCAGCAATCACTGTTACAAGCAAAGCAGCCTTGACTTGGGTAAACTGATTTCTTACTAATCAAATCAGCAGAGGGTAATGGGAAAAACCCCCAAATCCTCAAATGCCTTCCCCCTACCCCTCCCTTCTTCCTAGGCTCAACTTGACACCAGATGTTCTTTACCTCCTCCGCTGCAGTGATTTTTAGGAAAAAACTGTTCATGGAAAGAGTGGCCGGGGATTGGAACAGGCTGTCCAGGGAGGTGGTGGAGTTGCTGTCCCTGGAGGGGTTAAAAACCATGTAGATGTGGCACTGGAGAACAGAGTTTAGTCAGCATGATGGGGTTGGGTTGATTGTTGGACTAGGTGAGCTCGTAGGTCTCTTCCAACCTCGATGATTCTATGATTCTGTGGTCAGCTGGCCCCACAGTAGTGGTAAGGACCACCCAGCTGGCTGGTGCTGGTTGTACATCGAACCCATGGCATGGGAGTCTTGGGTATTAGATGTTAGGATTACTGGGGTTTTTTGGATTTAGGTTGGACTGGATGATCTTGAAGGTCTTTTCCAACCTCTTCATGACTGTGATACCGTGATACTGTGAGTTTGCTGAGATCACTGTCTCAGGACTGCCGAGGTAACCCCTTAGACTGAAGCCATCCATGGCACCCTGAACCTGAACAGCGGCGTTGCCTAGTCAAGAGATGAGCTGGCAGTCATGGCCGAGCGCTGGCCCTGTGACACGCAGGTAGAAACTGTGCTGTCAGGTTGCCTGTTCATCCTCCCCCAGATCTGGCATTTCTCTGATTCTGCAGCCAACTGTAGGTTGTTTTCACTTGGGCCAAATCATGCCTTGGAGCAAAACTGACATCACTGCTGGGGCTCATTAGGGAAATGAGGAGCAGGGTGCGGCAGGCTGGCTGCAGGAAGCACCTCCATTTCCCACCACTGAACTGTGAGGTGAACTCTGTTTGCCAGACAGGCTAGTGGGTTCCAGCATCTGAGGGGGTTTCACGGCAGCCCTTTGCCAACACCCTTCAGCTGCAAGAGGCTTAGGAATCTCGTCAGGTGGAGAGCTGCTGGTGAGTTAAAACTTGCATGCTATGTGGTGTAGGCTGCTCCAACAGCTCAGTGGTGTTTGTTGGGGGATTTG
>VXBP01009712.1:213413-279683 GCA_013400115.1 Rhinopomastus cyanomelas
GGGGGGCAACACTAACAGGGCACCAGGATTTCTGTGCACCTCTGGTAAATTCAGAACTGTGGATGTAAATAAATTAAGACCAATCACATGGTTGTTGGTAGGTGGTGAAGCCCTTTTCTTCAAATAGTGCAGAAGTTGTTCCTTTGCTTAGTTAGTTTTTCCAGCTTGGACAAACCAGAGTGATTAGTGACAACTGCAGTCATTATTTCATCTGTGAACTTTGCTAGCCCCTTTTGCTCTTGTGTTCAGGTATCCCTGTGAAGTTGCCCTTTATCTGCTTTGTTTTATACCTAACGCAGGGACTGGACTTTAGCTGTGTCATTCTTGGCTTTCTCTTTTATCTAGTTGATTGTGACCTTTGGAGTTGGGTTGTGTAACCAGAGGTGCAAGTAATGTTTTTCCTCTGAAGATGAGACACATGTCGTGTAAGACAGTGGCTTCAACGTCACTTCATAGCTACTGCTTCAACGTGACACAAGGTGCAAAACTGGTACATGCTGTGAGCAGTTGATCTTCCAAAGAGAAGTCACGTCTGAAGAGAGCCAGTAGCAGCAGCAAACCCCGCTCCTCACCGTGCTGATGGTCAGCTGTAACCTGGCTCCTGTTTTGTGCTAAATATGATAACCGAGGTATTCGTAGAAGTGAGATGTTTCTAAACATTTCGTAAGCTTGTTTGGTCTAGCACCTAAAAAAAGGCGCATTTTTTGTACGTCCTCTGCTTTCCCTTTGGCACAAATCGTAGAAGCATCTGTAAGCATAGTCTGTTGAGAAGGGCTGCATCTGCTGTTGTCTTGTTACTCTTTTAGACTTGTCCATCATGCTGAGGTCAGACTTTAATTTCTGAAGATTATAATTTAAAGCCATTTATAGTGGTTACAAGTTCTTGTGAAAAAGGCTTGGCAACAGAAAAATGAATAGGCAGCAGTAGCCACTGCTTTAACTCTACTAGGGGCAATGGAGAAAGAAGGGCTCAAACAGACAAACAAGTTTAACAAGGGGGCAGAAGCAAGTTCAGTGTCTGCCAGAAGTTTTACAGGGAGAAGCTGACAACACAAGCGGCTCCTGATCCCTGTATTTAAAGTTTACTTTGCTGTTTGTCTTGACTGGAGTCGGTGTTGTAGTGAATAATTTATAGGCAGCATGAATGAGCTCATTAGTCACCTTTTCAGAGCTTAAATGAGGTCTGTGGTTGTCATTATTACATGGGCCTTCTGTTCCCAGGGAGGGCAGAAGCACAGCTTGATGGCTGGCAGGCTTGTGGCAGGACAGAAGGGCTCTTTGCAGCCTCCACGGGCCTTTGTCTTCTACTAAAACATCCCCTCTGCTGCCCAGTGATGGGTCACCAACCTGCAGCGGTTTCTGCAGCAGTAGCCTCTTTTATATGTGATATTTGGTTTGATATGGTGTTGCTTTCGTGTTGTATTTCTTTTTCCCATTAAGGAATAAAATACTGACGATAATGTGACCGGTGATGTGGAATAAGTAAACCCTCTGCTGCAAATGAGCAGTAAAAGTGACTTCTCCAGCATGCTGCAAACTTTGGTACAGCCAGGGCATTCCGTGTCCTTTAAACACTTACAGAAGTGCTAAACTGTGCTGGAACTACCTGAACTTCAGAAGGAAGCACAACTGTTGTGGTTTACAGGACTGCGGGTTTAAAGAGCAAACCAAACAGATTATTTCCTGGTGCTTTGGCTGCGGAGGTCCGCTCTGTCCTAGTCGCATCTCTGTGAGAGAGCTGTGGAATGAGTGATTTGCCTGCAGAAAATCCGTGAGGTGTCTGGTGTATCTCCCCAACCACTGCAGCTGTTAACGGAAGGTACCCGTTGCCAAAAGACCTGGCACAGAGTAATGTCTCAGTGGATATGTCAGCCCATACTCCTAACTAACTTCTCTACCATGGAGAAGCCAAAAGCAACATGCAGGGGTACCCACCTCACAGGAGATGAATGCGGCAGCTGGGGAGTGGTTCTCTGGCTGTAGCTGGCAGTGGAAGTTGCTGCTGGGATGAGTAGTTGTACTTTTTTTCTTGTGCCAGCTTTCCCTCTTCCTTCCCAAATCGTGCTTACTTGCTCTGCCTTGTGGCTGCTTTTGGAGCCCACCTCTCCTGCGGCTGTGAAGTTGAGCGAAGAACAGCACAGAAGATTTCTGCAGACACTACTGATTCAAAAAAGTCTGCTTAATCACTTTATGATGCTTTGCTTGTTTCCCAAGAACTTTCATCCTCTCAGCATCCCTTTGCAGACACAAGCCTTGCTTGAGCTCCATCAGTGCATCACCTCATCCAGGTGCTTGTAGCTGCCTCTGCATGGCTGCAGCCTGGGAATCTGGACTCCTATCTCACAGGATTTTCTCTGGCAACAGTGTTCAAGAAAGGTCCAGGAAACATAGTGCTAGATGGAGAGCAGATGAAAGCACCCTGGAATATCCTGTGGTGCAGAGAGCTGGGAATCAATCTGGGGCTCAGTAGAGTTGTGCTTAGGACATACCCCTGGTGTGAACAGATGGTTAGAGGAAAGTAATCACCTACTACCTTAGAGCTATAGTGGTAGCGAGCAGTGTTTGGTGTCGGGTCCCGAGATCCTCGGCTGATAAAATACGAACACAAACTCTGTTACCTCAGTGGTCTTATGGCAATCAAAGAACAAACTCCTGAAGTCTCTGGTGAAAGACCAGTTTGTATTCAGGAAAGCCCAGGCAGGACATGAGATGTCATCCAGAAAAAAAAGTTTGCCCTAGTTTTAGCAGTTCAGTTTAGCATTTGGGAACTGGATAAAAGAATTTGCTTCTCCATTTACGGGTTTTCCCCAACCTTCTGAGCTCAACTTGTGTTCAGTGTTGCCTGCTGCTTTTCTTCCACCTTGCTTTTAGGAACAAATTTTCAGTTGTTTTCTGGTTCTGCTGATTACTTGCAAGTTTGACTTCAGCCACCAAATGGCAAGCACTAGTGTTGAGATAACTCCAGGCCACGTTTTGCTGCACTACAGCTCTACAACTGATAGCAGAGTCTGGGCACAAACCCCTAGAAAACAGTTCTTTTTCCACCCTCTTTTTGAACACTCCAACAACACCAGAAATACTGGCTTGTCTTGCGATTCATGTGGCAGTCACGCTGGGTTAGGTGTGATTTCAGACTAACATGGCCATCGTGGCAGAGGACTCCACTGAAGGTATGTTCATCCCAGCAACAGTTTGCTGCCCACTGCTTGGGCTACTAATACAAGCTGCACTGGCAGAAGCTTCTGTTTAGCAGTACAAGTTGAGTTTGTACTTGGGGTGCTAGTATGTTGGTGTAATGACACTGGGATAGCATCTCATATGGACCTGTTAGCAAATGCGCGTAGGACAAACTATAGAACCAGTCAGGTTGGAAAAGACCCTTGGGATCATAGAGTCCAACCGTCAACTCTAGTCTAGAAGTTCACCCCTAAACCAGATCCCCCAACACTACATCTAAGCGGCTTTTAAATGCATCCAGGGATGGTGACTCAACCAGCACCCTGAAGAGATAATTTCGTAACCCTCAGGCATTCCTTACTGGAGTTTTCCACCGACGGCATCTGTGCCAGGGACACCTGGCCCAACCAGAGCTGAACTTTTGCTGCTCCAGTGCCGGGTCACGGGAAAAGAGTGGACCAGGAGCCGGTGATGCCCTCTGCTGAGAACGCTCTCCTCCCCATGCACGCTGGCTGGGAGCTGTCAGCTGTTCATTATTGTAGCGTTCAGGGTCCTTGTTTCTCAGGAGCTGAAAGCAAGTGTTACTACAACAGCATCTCACAGCCACGAGCATTATTTTATAAAGGGACTATGTAATAAACCCCCTGGGTTTTACTGTGAAGACATCAGTTGTATTTTAACCTGTGAAACAGAAATGCTGTAAAAGCTTTGGTTTGCTTACACTTCCGACAAAGCTTCATAGCTGTGCTCCTTTTCTCACCAATTCACTCCTGCTTCTGTTGGGTTTTGCCAGCTGGGGCAAATGAGAGCTTGAAGAATAATTAAATGACATGTTGGGAGAATGCTTTGTGAATGTGACTCCATGGTCTCAAGTGAATAAGCAAAAGAGGGATCCCGTATCAGTGAGCAAGAGTAAGCCGGGTCTTCACTACACGTGCAGCTCTTATCTTTAGCTAATGCTTGGGGCAAAGAGAAGGAAGGGGAGGAGTGCTTGCTTCTCGCAGACAGCGGGGAGGAATGCAGAGTATGACCGTGATCCGTGCAGCTGTGAGGCTCACGGGAGTGAGGCTTCCCACCTGAACTGGTGGGAATCAACATACAGCCTTTTCTCTGCCCCAGACGTGGGCCTAGTGCGAGAACAGAAGAGGCCAGGCTGGGGTGGTTAAAAATAAAGACATGTTGATACCGCAGGTTCTGTGTGATGCACCGGAGAAGAAGGTGGGAACAGGAGTTGTGAAAGAGGAAGTGAGCAAACACACACTGTATTCATGATTTAGTTTCTAAAGGTGCCTGAAAGGGTTCAACATGCTTCTGCTCTGTACAAGACTAAATCCATTGCCTCAGAGAAAACAGAAGTTTAGAAATGGCAGCACTGGTGGGGAATGCCAGTCATCCTAAGCACCATGGAGCTACTAGCTCACTCCTGCCCTCCTCTTCCCTAGTGGGGTGAAGAGGAGTACTGGGGCAAAAGTTGAAAATGATGGGTTGAGAAAAGGATGGTTCTGATCAGTGCTGTGTTTTGGATTTAGTATGAGAATCATGCCATAGCAGCACACTGATGTTTTAGTCATTTCTAAGTAGGGCTTACCTGAAATTGAAGACTTTTCACTTTCCTGTGCGCTGTCAGATGACGCAGAAGATGTGGAGAGGGAGCACAGCCAGCCAGGAGAGCTGACCTGAGCCAGCCAGAGGGGTACTCCATGCCACAGAGTATTGTGCTCAGTATATAAAGCTAGAGGAAGAAGAAAGTGTGGCATGCTTGGAGTGACTGGTGTTTGTCTTCCCAAGTGATGTTGTGAGTGATGGACCCTGGCTACCCTGGCGGTGGCTGAACGCCTGCTGCCAGTGGGGAGTGAATTCTTTGTTTTGCAGCATCTTCTGTTTTACCTAGTAAGCTGTCTTCATCTCAAGCAAAAAGGTTTTCTCACTTTTGGTCTTCTGAATCTCTTCCCCAGCCTGGATGAAGTGAACAAGTGGTTGTGCAGTGCTTAGTTAAACAAAACCACTTGTGCATCAGGACCCTTTCAGAATTGGGAGATTTCTGTGCACAGCTGCACATCAGATTACAAATCCTAATGAGCAGCCTTAGCTGACAAGCTTGCAGTGGACTTCAGGAAAGAAATCTGACTCTGATCAGAGTAAAGAGAAAAAACATTGACAAGGATGCCAAATACTGAGGACATTATAATTGGAGATGAGGTTAGGAATGAGAGCTTAAAGGTGAGGGTAAGAAGTTCAGGTATCTCGAATGGTGAGACTGTTGAAGTGTCCTGGCTTTTCCATTTTCCATTCAGGACAGCTGCACTTCTGAGGAGACTGCAGCACCCAGTTCAGTGAGAACAAAGCTGGAAAGACACTTGGCTTTCACTCATGGCCAGCCGTGGTGCGTGGTCTACACAGTGATCAAGGTCTTTAGCAGCTTGGAGTTAGCCGACTGCTAAAGCCAGGAGGAGCAAAAGCCAGGGCAGCTGCCCAAGGTTGTCTGCGAGAAGTATCGCAGAACATCACCTTCACACTCCCTACAGACGGGAGAGCTTGCTGGGGACAGCCCCTTGTTGTCAGTGGCTGCCGTCCCTGAAGCATCTCGGGTGTTGTTCTGCTCCTGAGGCCAGCTCTGCTGTTTGCTGTGAGCGTGGTGCTTTTGCTGGAGTTGTGGTACTCCCAGTGCTGACGTCCAGCTTTGCTGCTGGGGGTGTGCAGCTCTCACCACTGCAAGGGCTGAGGACTTGTGTATTTATTAAATACTATTTAATATGTTTACATTTCAATCCATGGGTCTCCTTTCCTTTTCCTGATTTGCCTTCCTGGAGGGGAGTTGTTTCACTGAGGGATAGGACAGCTGGCTAAATGGAGATCAAAGAACACAAAATAGAAATATTAGGAAGGTCCTGTGGCATGGTCATAACTAGCAAAGGAAGATGTCGCCAGCAGAGAGGGAGAGGGGAAGATGAGCTTTGCCGGGTTGATGGAGAAACTGCGACTCCTGCTATGCTTGACGGTTTGTGTGAGTTTATCAGGGATTCCAATCTAGAGGAGGATAAGAGAAATCCTCATTAAATAAGATCCTGCAACATCTGCAGCTGGTGTTCTGAAATCTGAATGGGCATATTAGACTGTTGTGTATTAGCCCGCAAGGCTAAAGTGCAGCTTTACACCGTTGGTACTTGTGATTTGCCTTCAGAACAGCAAATACTTTGGGCTTGACGTACAGGTTTCATCTGTCACTGCTGCAAGTCGTTTGCTAAACAAGTTTGTATTATTTCTTTGTTAGAAATATCTCCAAATGGGGCAATCGATACTCTAATGGATTTGGAGGCTTGCCTCAGAGTACAGTGAGTTACTTGACAGCCGTATGTCAGTGGTTGAGATGCTGTGGCAGTCTCTAAGCCACCTGTATTAAGTACCCCAGCACAGAGTAAGAAGAGACAGAGGGACAGTCTTCCCAGAGGCAAGTGTTTACCTTGCTGGTGGCGTTTTACTGCCCTGTGGATCATCAGCTGCAGTTGCTGCTGAGCTCGGGCAGGGGTGAGTGGGAGCCAGTGGGAGGTTGCCTCTCACAGGGCGTCCCAGGGGAGAGCCCTGTGTCTGTCCTGTGACATGGCTTGCAGTCTGTACCCTGCGGTCACACCGGCTTTTGTACCTGCATGGCAAATGTCTTGTGGTGGTCCGTCACTGTTGTCCCTGGTGCGTGCGCCGAGGAAATTCCTGCCTGCCCTGCAAAAGATGTAAACTCAGGCTCTGCTCACATTCCACCAACTGAACAGAACTGATCTGGGTACCTGCCTTCATAATGTATTCAAGGTGTAATGTTCTTTGCATACTACCTTGCATCTCACCAGGCTTCTTCCCTTCTCACCTGAGAAATACTTCTCGTTATCTGAATTCTTATTGATAGTCAGATACTTGACTTTTACAAGCCATGATAAATGAGATAAATCTCCTTGCTCTTTGATAAAGAGACATGTTGATTTACTCAGGAAAACATCTAAAGCTTTTGGAGTAAATTCAGGTGGGTGGAGATCTGACTTGGTAGTTCACGTTTGGGTTTGAAACCAAACAGGCCATGAGATAAGAACTGTGTAAACTAATGGCTGCTGGAGTGTCAGGGCAGCTGAGTCACCAGTGGTCACCAGACAGGGTCAGCAGTGGGCAGGATTTGGTAGATGTTCCCCTGTTCTTCCCATCCTTCAGGCCAGCTGCTGGCATGTCCTCTTGAAAATATGCAAGAATGTTAAATAGCAGTTCACCGGGTAGGGGAGGGAATGCTACAGGCAAAAGAAGGTCTTGTCAAGTTATGACAGGAATTTCTAGCTGGAGAGAATTGGCTAAATGCTTTATGGTCTTGTACTTTGAGAATGAGGCTGCAGCCACTTTCATCTACAAATGTGAATTTCACAAGTGTTAGGGAGATGAGAAGAGGTAACCCCCTACCTTGGGAAATGACCAAGCACAACCACAGACAGCAGAAGGCAGAGGTGAGCCCTGCAGCGATGAGCCGGGTTAAGCAGGATAATGCTGACTGTGTGGGCCGTTCCTGCAAAGTCCTGAGATGGCTGGCCTAACTTTTCTAAATAAAATGACTAAAATGGTTTCCTTCTTGGCTTGGGGGTAACTTGTGTGTCCAGGGCTGCATTGGGAAGGATCCACTGATACACCTGTATTTCTGACTTGCTTTCTATGTTGCTCATACACATCTGCAGCAGATGTTTTTGATCAAGAACGATTTAATTTTGAAATATGGTAGTTGTGCATGCCTGGCTTACCCAGACCAGAAAGCCCATCATCAGCTACAAAACATTTCCCCGGCTTGCTGCTTTGCAGGAGGAGAGCCATAGCTTGATCCTGCTCCAGGTCCCTGGAGCTGCTCGAGGTGGAACATGTTGCACATGGAGGCCTGCTCGTTCAGCGAGGGTGATCTTCACCAGGCAACTTCTTTTTTGTTTTTAAAGCAAGTTAGCTCCCTCCAATTGATTTAACTGCTGGTCAGATGTTTTTTTTACTGTATATCAAGATATGGTAGCAGAAGAGAAAATGCGCCATGCTTCCCAATTAACCCGGGGTTTATTTTAAAGCCGATTTCCTTAGACTAAAAAAAAATTAGCTGTTTGGGCAGGAATCCGTTGCCTGTCGGGAGATGTGCGGGGACGAAGCGCGGGGATTCCTTGCCGAAGATGTCTCCCCGGCTCCTCCCGACGTGGAGGGAGAAGACAGCGCCGCTGCTGTGAGCTGCCAGTGCCTGCTGCTACCATCAGTGTCACCCCGTCGGGTGACGGGTCGGATAGCCGCGGCCTGGGGACACGCTCGCACGAGTGGGATCGCGGCTGCCGCGGGCAGCGACCGGCAGCGTCGTCACTCCTCCCCGCACCGGGCGCCTCCAGCCTCCCCGCACCGGCCCGGCACGACCTCACTGCCGCAGCGCCCCCGCGTCCGACGCGGAGCGGCCACGGGCAGGCCCCCCCCCCCGGCAAAGTCCAGGTCTCTCCGGGAGCGCCGCATGAGGACGCGCCCCAGCAGCCGCCAGCGCCGCGACAGCGCGAAGGGCCGGAGTCCCCGCGCCCCGCCCCGCGGAGTGGCTCCCGCGCCGCAGCCCTCCCCCCGCACACCCTCCCTTCCGCGGCTTCTCCCGTCTCTCTGGCCCAGCCCACGTTTTCGCTCTCTCCCCTCCCTCCCTGGTCATGTGTCGCCTTTTTTGTTTGCACTGGAAACAATTTCTCGCTGTCGGCTCGCGGCGCGGCGTACCGCTGCCCGTGGGGAGCGCGGGGGCGGGCGGGCCCCATGCTGGCGGCGGGACCCTCTGCGCCAGGACCCCCGCGGCGCTGGGGCTGAGGCGGGGGCCGCGCCATGCCCGGCGCCGTCAGATGAAAGTTTGCGCCGCAGCCATGAAGAGACCGCGGTGACGCCTTCGCTGCCCCCGCCTTTACTTGCCCCCCCCCCGCCAGGTGAGTAGTTGTTGTTGTTCGCGGTCTCCGCGCAGGGCGCCGGCGGGGGTGACGGGCGCGGTGCCGCCCGGGTCGGATGAGTACGGCCCGGCGGCCGCCCGGCACCACAACTTGGCCAGGAGTTGGTGCGCGGCCGGCCGCGGCGCCGGGCTGAGNCTGTGCGGGGCGGGGGGTTTGTCGAGGGGCCCTCCAAGCCTCCGGGGTCGCGGCCCGCTTAGTCCTCGCTGGGTGCGGCGGCCCTTAAGTCGAGCGCTCGGCGCTGTCCGCGGGTGACGAGCCGGCCCGGCTGCGGGCGCTCATGTGACCGCCGCGCCTTTGTCTGGCGGCGGGGTGCCGCGGGGTTAACAGCCCCCCCCGCCGTCTCCTTCAGCGTCGGGCGCAGCCCCGGCCTGGCTCCGCCGCTCCAGGGGCGAACCGGGTGCTTCCCCCAGCCGGCGCAGTGCTCCGGCCGGGCCTCCTGCAGCGCTTGGTACCCGGCCTGCCTGATGACCCCTCTGAGCAGCGGGACTGCCTGGTCAGGGGAAAAAGAAAAAATAATAAAAAAAAGAGAGAGGTGGTTTGATAGGGTTCTTTGGCAAGAGACTGGCAAATAAGCAAATTAAACAGAAAGAGAGCAGCGTGTTGTCATAGCAACAGTGCAATTAAATTACTTTACTGTCAGCCATCATATAATTTTCGTGTTTGGAAGCTCATGGGACATAACTTCCATTTGGAGCCCGAGCCGGGCGTGCGCAGGCAGCAGCGCCCAGCCCCGCACGCCAGCGACACCCGAGTTTCCCTCTCGGTTGTGCTGGACGCAGCGTTGGACACATGGAAGTGGGACCTGTGCGAGCTTGGCCTCCTGTGGTTGGTTTCTGCTTCGGTGTCTTTTCCTCTCCCAGACGCTTGTCTATAACCACACTTTGCTGAGCTTGTTGGGTGCTGGTGCCTCAAGCTGTGCATGCTTCTGGTTCAGTGACAGTGCTTTAGAGGGAAGTGTTTGTTGGAGGGGAGCTTTTTTCGTTTTTGCTTTTTCGTAACAGCTAGAATAGAGTCCATGACCTCTCTTCCCTGGCAAGGTCTCTTGCTCTTTTTTCCCCCAGGTAGGGCATTTATGCTGTTGTTTCCTGCAGTACCTGTTGTTATCCTTGGTTTGCAGGACAGACTGACTGCCTGCCTGTCTTAAGCAACTGCTGAGGACACGTTTTTTTACAGGGAACCTTTTTGTGCTTGTTCAGTGTTTGCACAGGAAGTGTCATTGTTTTCGAGTCCGTTATTGACTCTTTCTAGATTTTACTTCTCAGCTGTTCATGTCTCCAGACCTAAATCCTGCCAGTTGGACTGTATGGAGAAGCTAAGGGAGCCTTTTTGCTTCTTCTGTAGTAGAGCTGTTGGACTCCTGTCTGATTCCCTTGAGCTGAGCAGGTGCCCAGCTTACTCAGCTTCTGAAGGGCTCAGGTCGCCCTAGCAGTGCTGCTGACAGTTGTCCCTTCGGAGTCAACTGCTGCAGAACCCTCAGCAGCTCATCCCACCGTTCCCTTTAGGCATCAGAGCAACTTTCTGACTCAGTTTTTACCTTGTTTGAAATACAGTTCAGCTTACCTTAAACTCTTCTCTGTTTACGTGTGATTTTTTGTAAAGCGCTCTTTTTCTCTAGTGCATGTTTCCCTGTATCTTGGCCCCAGTCCCTAAAGTACTGTGCATTCTTCTCCCTCCTCCGTTCTCCCACCCATGCTGGTTTTGAAGTTCTGCTGTCATTTCTGAGTTCTGTCGCAGTTGTGGCTGTGGTCAGGTTGGGTGCTTGTCGGCCTCAGCATTTAGCTGGAGCGATTTTAATCACAATGCTGTTGTATTGTCCTCAGAAGTGAAGCAGCTGAACTTAATCTGAAGCAACTGGACATAAGCCCCTTGATTTCTTTTTTAAAAAAAATTTTAATAAAAGCTTCAGTTCACACGCTTGTTACAGTGATACAAGTGGAGCATTCAGTGATCTGATACGTGTATTCGCTGTCAAGGGGACATGTCTCCAGGATTTCCTTTGTGGGGCTTGGCATACATACAGGGCTGAGATGTATCAGGGTTATTTGCCTTATTCCATCGACTGACATTTCTTCCCTTGTCCTGTCTTTAGATTCTTTCGCTCTGCAGCTGCGGATGGGTGTTTGTGTGAGTCTGTCATCTTACTACAGCTAGCAAAAGGCCAAGCAACTGGTTAGGGAAAAGCTGTCAAAATGCTCTGCAGTATCTTTTTATGAGCTAACTTCTCTCTCAATTTCTTTCTCCCCCTTTGGATTTATTCTCCCAGGAGTTGCTGTCTAAATGGGTCCAGTCATGCCTCCCAGTAAGAAGCCAGAGGGCTCAGGAATTAGTGTTCCCAGTGGATTGAGCCAACGTTACCAAGACAGTGATTTATCAAAGGCACTTCATGATGATGAAGACCTAGATTTCTCTTTGCCTGCCATCAGATTAGATAAAGGGGTCATGGAAGATGAGGAACTAACTAATTTGAACTGGCTACACGAGAGCAAGAACTTGCTGAAAAGCTTTGGGGACTCAGTGTTACGGAGTGTTAGCCCTGTTCAGGACATTGGTGATGACACACCGCCGTCTCCTGCCCACTCTGACATGCCCTATGATGCCAAGCAGAACCCCAACTGCAAACCTCCCTACTCCTTTAGCTGCCTCATATTTATGGCCATTGAGGACTCGCCAACCAAAAGATTGCCTGTAAAGGATATATACAACTGGATCTTGGAACACTTTCCGTATTTTGCAAATGCACCCACTGGATGGAAAAATTCTGTGAGACATAACCTGTCCCTGAATAAGTGTTTCAAGAAAGTGGACAAAGACAGAAGTCAGGTAAGTTTGGAACTATGGAAACCTATCTGGCTCTGAAAACATTCACCTGCTCATCCCAGAACATGTCTGTAGCAGTGAAATGCGGGATGTGTGACACTATGTGTGCTAAAAAAATTCATTGAATTCAGACAGTCAACATTTCTTTAGCCTGGCTCGTTAAGATTTTATTATAAATTCATTGTCTAGACATCTGTAAGAAAGTGTTCTGTGTGTGTGGTTTTTTTCCTTTTCTCCCCAGCTGGTGTGTTCATGCATAGTGGTTAAATATTGTTTTTAGCTATCATGCTGCGGTAATGGTTTCCAGCTATACTAGATGAATGTAATCATGTTATAAATAGGTTGCTTGCTGTTCTTGGCTTATACAAACGCGTAGTGAAAGGCTATACCTTATGTAAGAAGCCACTGCTGCTCTCCTGGTCTCTGTTGTAATCTGGAGAAACTTTTCCTTCTCTTAAACTAACAGAAAGTAGCTCTGAGTTGTGGTCATGAAGCTTTGTTCTGTTTCAGACAGATGTTAAGCGAAATGCTTCACAGAGGGGATAGGGGATAGGTCTGGCATCAGAGGTGAAAGCATACGCCAGTTCTCTTCTGGGCCTCATGCCGTTTCTGTGACTGCTGTGTTGGCAGAAGCCTGGGGAGCACCTTTTTGCTGTTGTGCCTGTGTCGTCGTTGCCGGGTTTCATCGCTGAACCCTCAGCGGTGTCTGCAGGAAGAGCCTGTGCGTGAGGGAGCGGGGAGGATGAGCCAAGTGGTGGAGGCAGTCGTTTGCGCAGCCTCCACCACGTCAGTCTGCCTGGGAGCAGGTATCAGTTTCTGAAGGAACCATCTCAAGAAGCAGTGGCCTGGCTGAGTTTTTGGCAGAGTGCAAGTGCGCTGATAAAAATATCAGCTTGTGGGTTAATTTCATAGCTCTTCTCACAGGTTAGTGAAATAAATAGCAAGTAAAATCACGTCATTGTCTGTCTCTAAAATTAGCTGAAGATCAGAAAGAGGAGACTTTGTTCTGGCTGAAACAATAGATGCACTCAACTTTTGTGTTTCAGGGAAGTAAATGCTCTGATTGTCTTCTAACTGGTTACTGTGAAACTAGACTTCTGTTGGTGGTGCTGTTCTCCCTGTTTTGTGTGTGATTTAAGTGCTGTAGAACAGGAGCTCAAGTAACTGTAGGGGAATAGTCATACCTTACCCTAGAGTAGCAACTTTTCAGTTTGCGTTACTGAAATGTCTTTAGTCTGAGACTTCCCTTCTTTAAACAATTGACACTGTTGCTTTTTTTTTTCCCAAATGTTATTTTCTAGAACCACTGTCCGATTAGTGCTGATCAGACACTGTATGTTGGTATTTTAATAAACTAACTGCTGTGAAAGATTGTGTGTGAGATTAAAGCAAGCTGTTCCTGAACTAGGTCTGGGTTTGTGTTAACCAGAGCCTGAAATTCTTGTTTGGAAGCAAGACTGTAGTTAAAAACAGCACACCAGACTTTCATGATGCTGTCCCAGATGATGAGAAACCTTCATGCGACGCACAAAAAAACCCCAGAATACTGTAACTGTCAAGGCCTGTGTTGGACATAGCATTGCTGTTGGTGTTTTTGTCTGTCCTTCTTCCTCTGTTTACAAGTTGCCTGTTTAGATTGCAGCTTCCTTCCTGTGCGGAACTTGTCTTCACGTCTTATCTGTCAGCTATCTGGCAGTCTGCTGAGCCTGTATGAACAATGCCATGGCGTGCTGCTTCTCCACAGGGAAGTGGTGGAGCATGTTGTGTGACTAGTCACCTGCGTCTCGAGTTCATGATCAGAGCCACAGTTACACAGGTAGACAGCAAGGTGTGGTGGGACGTCTTGCCTGTTGGAATAGCCAGGGGTTTTATTAATTCCTGGAAAATCCCACATTATGAAAAAGCATTCATTTCTTCCATCTCCTGGAGATAGTGGTAGCTGCAGGTCGCCAGCGTTAAGGTGAATGAGAATCACAAACGTAACGTGTACCAAGGCAGAGTATGTAAATCTCCTACTGAGTTTTTCTTATGTCCTGTCCAAGTGACGTGGCAGACAGAGTCACGAGCACAGAACTGGCGCTCAGAGTTGCTGAATCAGGTGCTTGATAGCTAATTGTGGATTTGGTAAGCAGTAACCGTCAACTGCTGGCTTTGAAAATACCTTAGTGCGTGTTCACGTGTGCGCTGGGGTTTGCTTCAGGTTCCTTTCAGCAAGCATCTCTGCTGTTCAGAAGGAAGGTGTTCAACCAGAGGATGTTATGGTTTGGGGCTGGGGCTTGGAACAGGCGTAAAGGGGACTCTGTAAACAATCATTTCATGCCACTTCTTCCCCTTGGCAGCTAAATTCTGCAGCGTGCAGCTCTGGAGTCTGTCTGTCTTGCTGGTTTTAGATGGAAAAAGAATCATTTAGCAAAGAGCACATTATAAAACGCTAACAGGACAGGCTCTGAAACGTGTGCAGTATGGGAGGAAGGAATTAATTCATCGGGGCTGGGAATTGCAGGCATTTTGCTGGTTCATGTGTGTTGACATGTTGTGAAAAGCTTTAAGCTTTCCAGTTGTGCTTTCCAGTGTTTGTGTAGCCTTTTAGTAATAGCTTTTCTAAATAAAGTTCTGCTGAACACTTAATTATTTCTTGCATTCCCTCTGCATAGTAGTTTTCTCAGTTTGTGTTCCACTAATATGTATTTGTGGTTCTAAATATGTCTTTAATGGTGTGAAATGTGTTCTGCCTGCATATGAGCGCTTGCCTTTCCTCATGTGAAACCCTTGTAACAAAGGACTAAACCCATGATATGGACAGGCTGCATCACTGTAGTTTTTAACTTGTCACGTCCTGGTGGTTTTAGATTTAGGTCTAGTGTGGAATGCCGGGAAAAGACTTTTTCTCCTCAGATTTTGTTGCCCTCTGCCACTCTTCTGCTTGAGCTGCAGTACCATCAGGCTTTGTGGTCAGGCACAGAGAGTATCTGTGCGTGGAACTTTGTGAGGAGACTGATTTGGATTGAGACAGCCAGGGAAATTCCTGAGCCCTTGATTGTAGCAAGGTCTTTGCATTGAGCTCAGCAGTTTAATAATAGTTGGGCAGAGCATGAAGTATCACATGATGGGGGGGTAGATGAGGAGTGTCCTGGCTTTGTTTATGCTGCCAGACCAGTAAATTCAGTCTTTCAGATTAATCCTACTGTGAGCATGCAGATCTAAATGTTCTATAGCGTGTGTCCCATTTCATACAGCCTGTTAGCCCATGACTTCCCGACCATCTGGTTCTTGGCTATAGAGAGGAATTTTTCTTGTATATGTGTCTCCATAGCAACGAGTTTGCAGTTGATATGGAAAGTAAGCAGTTGCCCTAGCAACGGAGTTACTGATGTGGCAGCTTCTCTGCTTGCAGGGAAAGGGCTCCACTAGTTCAGACGCATTATGTAGGTTTGTTGTAATTACAGCTGTGCCCACTAGTGCTGCTCTAGCCAAGGGTCTGCTGAAAAATTTTGTTATAAGCCCTGTTTTTCCCCCCTTGAAGATTTATTGTATTTGTGCCAGGATTTCTGCTTTGAACAAAGGCTGGAGGGTTTTGTTTTCAGGATGTGGTATCACCGCACCTTTTACGAATGCAGACTTTCTCCATCATTGCTATCGAATGAGGGGAAAGAGAGTTTGACCTCATTGGCTTCTTGGCAATCTTTTTGTCTCCGTGAACAGCCCACGGTTATAGAAGCTGGGGGTCTTGCCCCCACGGTCCTTTCTGTTATTCGGTTGCCTTTTCCCCGGTCTGCGCTTTTTGGGGCATCCGTCCTGTCAAGAGGATTCCTCTTTGTGTCTTCTTAGTGTTGCCTGAGATAGGGAAATACACACATGCTCCCGGCTGTGTGCACACTGAAGATATTCAGATGTCTTAAAGGCTTGGCACTCGTGCTGAGGGATGTCTTAATGAAAATGTAATGAGGGTAAAGGATATGTTTATAAAGATGGGAGAAGAAAATTCTCACTTGATGTGGAAGTTATTCTTGGAAGTATGTGGTCCATAAGTGGGTCATGGAGATCCAGCCAGGCTCCTCCTTCGTCTGGAGCAGGCTCTGAGATCCGAGAACTCTCAAGTGGTCATCGAGCTCTGCAAGAGCTGAAGTCCAGCTTGTCCGTGTCAAAGTCACCACCTCTTTTAAGTGCTCTGCTGGTGGGGGTGACCCTTTGGATGCAGGAGGCCTTTCAGGAGTCCCTCCTACCAATGTCTTTCCTCTAATGTGGTACTGTCTGGGCTTGTGATACATAATGCCTGGCAGAAAGGTAAGTGCTGGCTGGAGTGAGAGGAAAAAGAGCCTGCTGTTCTTGGTTACAATCTCCTAATCCAATCTGCATAGATGCAAAGGCAAGGGACCAGGAGCCCAGTCCTCTCTCTTTAAACATTATTATTCAAGATCGCTTGTGAAGACTCAGTTGCACTCTGGGGATTGGAAATTATCTCCTCCATTTTTAATACAGTTGTCACCTAGACCCAAATAACACAAATGTCGTCATTTCACTGCTTTTATAACATCTGGTAGAGCTACTGTTTAACAAAGAAACCCAAACAAATCAAGCAAACAAGAAGTCCCACCCCTCAGATTAATGGTAGAGGCTTCAGAGGTATTGACTCCATGACTAAACGTGTCCTATATAAGCTGGTCTCACTGTTAATTTCACAAATTGTTAAAAGGAGATCACGTGTTTTTAAGCTGCAGTTTGTCTAGTTTAACGTGAAATACATTTCATTCTGGAAAGCTAGTATCAGACATTTCCTCTTCAGAATGGTTTTTAGAAAAATGGGGGTCGTCTCATTCCAGAGCAGTCACAGAAGTCTCTAGAACTGTTCTGCAGTAAGAGGCTTCCAGATATCAGACAGTTCATTAAGAGCTGTTACTGAACCCTTTCGCTTTTGTTTTTGAAATACAGGAAATAACACGGAATATTTAAATAACAGATCTGGTAAAGCTGTGCGTGGAGGTGATGCGCTTCCGTTTCACTGGCTTCCAGCTGTCTGCTTGCACGACTGAGCTTACCCTTTGCAGTGCAGTCTGCCTGTGCTGAGTGTTTTAGAGCTGTACAAAACATCATCAGTTTGTTTCCAAGTAGTGATGAAGAGCTGGCAGTACCCAGGCAGTCTCTGCAATGGTACATCTAAGGTATTTGCCTTGTCTTGATTTTGGGGGCAGGTGACCTGCTGGGTACTGGGATGTCACTTGGACACGGGCAGAACAGTGACCTGTTTATGGTGAATCCACCGGAGTGAGCTGTCATGTCTGTGCTGCTGACCCATGGCACAGGCGATATGAAGTGTCTCAGGCACCACTGGAAAAGCCCAGACGGCAAAGCAGGAGGGAGCTGCTCTTGACCGGCTGGACTTGGGCTCTGGTGGCATCAGTGAGTCCGTTTTTAGCTGTAGTTGCATGTTCCTTGCTCCTGACACATGAGCTGTTGCGTTTTTGCGACAAACCGCAGAGATAAATATCTGTTCAGAGATCTGATTTTATGTTTCTCCCTTTTTTTTTAATTCTTGAATTGCTTTTCAGCTTAATTCCCCAAATCAGGTCACAGCATGGTCCAACAAACAGTAGTGCTGACAGGATGGAGGGAGCAGAGATGACGGAGAGGCTGAGGAGTACCTCTAGTTGAGTTGGCAAGGTGGCAAGCCACTCCTAACAGGAAGAAAGGCCAGTGGGAGGCTGCCAGCTGCCTGGAGAGCTGGTGCACTGTTTGCTGAAGGAATGGATGTGGTCTCTACCACAGGGTGAAAGCTAGGGTGCAGTGAGAAAAGTTTAAATACAGGGGAAAGTTTTCTTCTCTTGGAGGTATTTCTTTTCATTTTTCTCCAGGAGCAAGACTCTGCTATGTGTTGTTCAGGTGGCCTCTGTTAGAACCTCTCTGGCATCGCACAGCTGATAAAAAGTGATCCAGGCCAGGGCTGCCACCATCAGTTGTGGTCCCTGCCCGGCCTGGCTGCCTGTCCCCTGTGCTGGGGCGTTGAGCTGAGCGGAGGTGGTACTGCCAGCCCGTCTCAAGCTCTTACTGACAAGTCTGTCACCATGCAGAGAGCGGGCTGAAAGCTATCTGTGTTTATTTTTGTTTGGGTTATTTTTCAGTGAGTGAATTCAGTTGGATTAGCTTTCGGCTCTCTGCTTAGCTCATGGTCAGTATGATCAGAGAGCACCAGTGTCAGCACACGCTGGGGGCTCTGTTTAATCTGGCACAAAACCGTGCCTGTGACCTGCAGCTGGCTCAGAGCTGACCTGGCAACAGCAGGAGAAGGTGGGGAAGGGAAGAGGTGGGGGAAGCTCTAAGAGCTGTGCTGAGACTGCCAGGCTGCTTGTCCGGTCAGTCAGATCTATGCCTGGTGCTGGACTGGGACCACGCAATACGGGTGAAATGGTTCTGAGAGAAGCGTGAGGTGTGCATTTGCACAGCGCTGTGTTCTCTCTTGCATCAGGAGGTTTGTTTCCCTCTGTTTGCCCAGAGGCCTAATACAGGCAGTGAAGGTGGCTCTCTGTGGAGCTGTGCTGCGGGTCCACTGTAAAGCTATTACAGGAGAGGGAAGAATATCCATGAAATGAATTGTCAAGCTTTTATGTGGCCTGTCCTTATCACCACGTAGGTTTCTTCCTAATTCTCAGCCAGTGAATGCTGCTGTCGCTGCCACCAAATGTAGCAGAGATCCTGAGGTTGTTCTCTGGTGTAAGCAGAGAGCCTCATTTACGTGCTTGGAGGACTTTACGTGTCCATTAGGCATTGCTAGCCTTTGGGGATCCCTGCGTAACTGCTGTGGCACAGGCGCTGTGCCCTGAGCACCAGCCCTGCTGCACTGCCTGTGCCTGTGGCTGAGCATCAGACATGAACTGGCCCTGCTGGTCTGGTCAAGCCTGTGCTCATCTGTCCTGCACTTCAGTTGTTCGAACAAAATATCAAACAAAGCCATTTTAATTACAAAATACATGTCCCTTAGACTTCCTCCTTCTTTTCCTAAACGGGAAGCGAAGTGTTTTACACCGACTAAAACAGCACAGTGAATTGTGGTGTGTGGCTTCTTTTCCTGGGTGAAAACCTCATGAAAAAAACATTTAGAAGGCTCATCATAGTTGAATGGTTCAAAATAATTGAGCAATTGAAAACAGTCTTCAGACAACCTGAAGTAGCCTTTGAGTTGCTGGAGAAGCTTCCTTTTCTTCCTCTGGTTTCAGGCTATTGCTGTGTCCCACTGGCTGATCTGGGCACTTAGAGCTGTGGATTGTTTCTGTGGCAGCTCTGCACTCCACTCGAGTGACTGGCCCAGTGGGTTGGAGAAGCAGTCTGCAGGCTGCTCATACCTGCTCCTTCTCTTTTATTTTCAGCCAATTGCTTTATCTTTACCATAAATGAGGTTTGAAGAACTGGTGAATGAGTGCAAGCTGGAATCCTTATGGAAAAGAGCCCAGTGTTACTGTCTTTAATTTGTTTTGTTGGTGGTGTTACACTGACTGGTGATGGCTTCACATATCGAAGTAACTGACTCTGTGATTTCAAGACTGGGCAGACCCCTGCCAGATGAGATGGTGGTGCAAACATGGAATGTAGCTAAAAAAAAGTGAGATGCTATGATGCAGTTAGTTTTTTTTAACACAGATTTGCTTACAAAAAACAACCGTGTGGCTGCCTGTGGTTAAATTTTGCTGAGTAAGCAGTCAGGGAAGCCTGCTGTGTGCTGACAAGGAATTTTATGATTAGTAAAGATTCATCTCTAAGTATTTGCTCTTATTGCATGATCTAATGTTTTGAACTATGGTAAGTCAAGTCTCCTGTCTTGTGGGTAAAGGAAGATACTGAAGAAAGTTTGCTTTAATAAGATGTGTCTGCTTTGCTGGTACTTTGTGTTCAAGTGAGCTTTACTACTAAGTCGTTCAAGACTAGTGAGATTTTGCTTTCTTCAGCAGGCGCAGCTGACTTGTTACGGTTCAGCTTGGTTTGGTGTCAGGGCAAAACAGTGTTTTCTGACATCTGTCATGTGATCAATTCCATGAGGTTTCAGTCACCCTCACGACAACTCTGCACCTGCTCGGGTGTTTTAAAGATGGCCCAGAGCAGGGTACCTGCTCAGCTCCAGAATCAGGGGGACTGGGGGAGAGAGGAGGTGCCAGAACTGTTTGTGTGGGAGCACTTAAATGACCAGCAGCAGAGGGATGCAGGCAGGCTGTCCAGGTTACGAGTTCCTGTACTTGGTACTTGTGTTCTGACACTTTTAAAGGCGAATTGATCCTGTACATCTGCTTGAATGCTTGCATCAGCCTTGTAAATTGGTTTTTCTGACTTAGTCCCTGAGTGCATTTCTCTGTTTTGGAGGAATCTGGGCACAAAAGCAGTGCTGCGGGTTTTCTTTAATTGTGGAGGCGAAGATGGATCTTCTGAGGGAGCAGGGGTGTTGCTTTTGGGTGACGGCCCTGTGGATAGCTACTGGGACACTTGCTAGTCAGCAGAGCCTGGCTGGCCTGGGGCTAACTGGCCGCTAGGTGAGGGCAAGGAACAGCTTCCTTAGCGGTGTTGCTTCTGGCAAGAGCTTCTAGAGATGTTTTTCCTTCAAGCAAAATGTGTGTCTGAGGCTGAAGTTCGCAGCATTTCTCGCCTTAAATTACACACGAGAGCACAGTGCTTTGGCTCTGCCATACCCTCATGGCAGTGATTCCTGTTGGTCTGCTCTCAGATGACTGAGACAGAGACTCTGAGACCGAGACACACTGACTGAGTGATGGGCTGCCGAGCTGCCTGCTGCAAGTTGAGATACAGCATCCATACCATGCTCATCACTGCTGCTGTGTCAGTTATTTAATGCAGGTTATTGCAGTGGCAGTAAAACTAGTTATCTTCTCTGGAGAACGAGCACGCTTCACAACAGTCTGGATGCTGGCAGGATGTCCCTACTTACTGGCAAGTCAGCTGGCTTCCACAAAGTCCTGGATTTCTCATAGCTGCAAGTGGTGTCAGACTCATCAGTGATAGAGGTTGCTTAAGATAAGCAACAGTAGGGAAGAACTGGAAGGATCTTCCTAGTTTGGCACAATTATTTTTCCTCTTGTATTGTTGTCCCCTTTTTCATCTGTTTTCCCACCAGTTTGGACTCCTGAGCTCAGAGGAGCTGCTTTTGATTTACTCTTGAGTAAACAACAGAACTGGGACTGAGAGCTGGGGAAAGTAGCAGTTGTGGCCATAAATGATGTCCCTGGATCTTACTTAGTTATCTGTCGTCATTATTTTGGAGGCAGTACATTTTAATTCATTAGTCCGTTCTGGATGTCACGGAAACTTTGTCCTGGGAACCAGTGTAGGAATTTGTGGGAGGACTGATTCCAAGGATCTTAAATGTGTTTTTTTCCTTGCAGCAGTAGAGAAGAAACCAAATTGCTACCCTCAGCCAGTGACTTAAGACACCAAAACACTATCTACGGCGCGCTGAATTGCTGTATTTTGTTGCAGCAGTGAACGGTAGCAATTTACCACTATGTGAGTTCTAGCAAGGTTTTGAAAGGCTGGTGTCGCTTGCTGAAAGAGACAAGCAGAGGAATGACCTGGCTTCTCTGTGGGGAATGGCATGAAAACGTGTGGTGGTACGTGGAGCAGAAACCTATCGATGGGATTTTCGTAAGATGATCTAGTTGAGTGCTGAATCCACGCTCACTCGAGAAAACCAGGCTCTTCTCCACAGCTGCATTTGTGAGGTCCTGTGTTGGCCTCCTGTGGGAGGTACTTGGTGAGATGAGGTGACTGTTGTAAGTGTTTTTGTGAGCTTACAGTTGAAAACAAACGACTGTACTGCTACCTGCAGGGGTTAGTAACTGAGATACCTTGTCACAAGCTTTCATTTACCTATTTTTATCTCTTTTTCTCACCATTTATGTTAGAGAGAGGGAACACACCTCTCATTACATGATGTATGTTCCATTAAAGCCAGGGAAATAGTTCATGAAATGGTCAGGCTGTAGATTGGGTGGCGTGGGGGGGGGATAAACATTAAAGTTGAGGTTAAGTGACACAGAAGATAATACATGCAGCAGTTTGGCTGTTAGATCTCTGTTCTTCAGATTGTTGGGGAGAACGAAATAGTTCTTTCGTAGTTCATGTTCAGGGATAATGTCCTTGTCATGCAGGAGAAGTGGTAGTTGCAAGGTTCTCCTTCGTACCACCGCCATGCTCGGGCTGTCTGCGTGCAGCCTGCTCCTTCCCGGACACGCTGCATGTCCAGGGATCCCTTCTGCTCCTGGGAGCACTTGGGAGGCTTTTGGAGAGAGGTGTGTGACAGCTCTAGAATTGCAGGCTGCCGGCTCACATAAAGCTACAATTACACTTGGACTTTGAGAGAAAATGGTACGGAGCTCCTTGGTCAAAAGGTATTTAACTCTTTAGAGATGATATTTATTTGTAAATGTAACTGGAAACAGTGATACGATTCTTACATAATTCTGCCCTTCCTGAAGTACCTTAGAACTAAGGAGCTTTTCACAGAATCATGGAGTCCTTATGGTTGGAAAAGACCTTAAAGATCCAGGTGTTAACCCAGTACTGCCAAGTCTGGTACTCAGCCATGCCCCCGAGCACTACCTCAGCTCTAGGGATGGTGACAGCCACTTTCCTGGGCAGCCTGTTCCCATGCTTGACTACCCTTTTGGTGAAAAAAGATTTCCTAATACTTAGTCTAAGTAGTGCCAGTGGGTCACTGGCTTGCCTGCACAGCTCCCGTAGGAAGAAATGCGTGGTGTGCATGAGAAATGCAGGGTGTTGGTCTTGAGATGGGAGAGTAAAGGTGTGTCCAGGAATGCCGGGAATCCTGACAAATGCTGGCACTTCCAGCCATTTTGTTTTGAAACAGTCAGATGAATGTCTCCAAAATGCTTTTTCCTGTTGTGGCAATTGATGCACTGCATTTATTGTTACGTAATGACCTCACTGCCCCGACTTCCTTGGATTTTCTCTTACCCCCCTCTCCTCTAAAGATTAATGTTTTTCTCGTCGGTGCTTATGGTTAAACACACTAACCTTGCTGCTGTAAAAGAGGTTGAGTTTGTTTTTCACAATTGTATATCAGGTTCTAACCATTTTCTAGACTTTTGACTGCGTCTCAGAGAGGACAGAAGCTGTCGTAGAGACAGATTGCATAGGAGACTCAGTATGGTGCTAGCTCCTCAGCTGCTGGGACAAATGGGACTTTATTGTTCAGGCCGTACCTCCTTTCCTGATTAAATTTGTATCCATCAGTATATGTGTGTATGCAAAGATATTTCATGTACAGACAGCGTTAGATACTAATAGTGGGTCTGAGGTCATCCAAACGCTTCAAGGTAGGAGCAAACAGTAGTGGAGGGTTTGGTCTGTCACACAAAGCTTTCTATCTGCCTGCATCTCTGAGCTGGGAAAACAAGATGCTGTTGTCCTGGTAGGTCTCCGCAGAACTTCCCTGGGACAAGTGCGTTCTCTTGCCACAACTGTTGCCAGTTAGTCTAAATGGATCACTCTGTATCGGGAGTCCAACTAACTTGAACAGTCTTTCTTGTTTTCTTCCAAAACAAACGAGCACTTTAAAGTCTGCAGAACACCTTCACCTTCACTACCTTTTTTTTCTTTCACGTTTTGATTAAAAAAAACACCTTTAAGACATCCCTACCTTTCGGGCAACACTGCTCTTGTCCAGAGGAATAAAGTTCTCGGCTCTTGGCAGGATGTGTTATTTGTTGTTGGCTTGTAGAACTGAGCAATTTTGATTTTGGGAAAGCAGCAATGTAATTACGACCTTTTCCATGAAGAGGCAAGCTTTTCTGTCATTCTTGTTTGAGAAGAAATACAGAATTCTGATTTAGAAAGCCTTGATTTTAATTGTATTGTTGAGATTGTAGTTGAGATCTTGCTTTTCTCATCCTGATTTTCTGCTGATTAGGAAAAAAAATAGGAAAGCATCCTCCCCTTCCACTAAAATACTTGGACTATTTTAGTTTCAAAGTAAACATGCTTATGATCTAACCACTTTTGCTAATTACCATCTGCTCCTTCACCAGCACTTGAGTTGCACTCACTCTCCAGTGTCTAGTGTGCCAGAAATCCGTTTGCCGGGGCACGAGCTCACGCGACAAGAGTCCGTGTCTTAATTACGGTAGAATTATCTACTTGTGTGCCACACTGACTTCTCTTTATTTCCCTTGCAGTGTGTACAGCAGGGCTCACACACTTGCTGTATTTGCATTCCAAATCTTTAGTTCAGGCATGCATTAGAAAGGGGAAGAATTTGCTTAATCGGTAAAATCCGTAAAGTTTTAAATTTTTTTGTCTTTGCTTTGACTGTCTGTTGATTCATGTTGTTTAGCTTTGGGCTAAACAATAAAATGCTTCCAGAGGTGGTTTAAGAGGCTTTTAAATCTGTGCCACATGTAGTCTTGGCCTGCTTGTGCTGTGTACAGAGACATGGTCTTGTTTGGAGAGGGAGGGAATTTTCTAAGTGCCCAAGTAAATCATCTGTGTTTGTGCTGTGTTATAACAATCCCTGTTAGTGTCTAAGCTGGGGAGGGGGTGTGTGTGTGTAATAAAGAACATGTATGGGGCCTGTAAGGATTGAATCATAGAATCACTACGGATTGGAAGGGACCTTGAAAGACCATCTAGTCCAATCTGCCTGCAACAGCAGGATCACCTAAACCAAGTCACACAGGAACACATCCAGTCGGGTCTTGAACATCTCCAGTGAGGGAGACTCCACAACCCCCCTGGGCAGCCTGTTCCAGTGCTCTGTCACCCTCACTGTGAAGAAGTTCCTTCTCAGGTTGATGTGGAACCTTCTATGTTCCAGCTTAAACCCATTGCCCCTCGTCCTATCACTACATGACACTGAGAATAGCCCAGCTCCATCCTCCTGACACCCACCCCTCAAATATTTGTAGAAATTAATGAGGTCACCCCTCAGTCTCCTCCAAGCTAAAGAGACCCAGCTCCCTCAGCCTCTCCTCATAAGGGAGGTGCTCCATCTCCTTTATCATTTTCGTTGCCCTACGCTGAACTCTCTCCAGAAGCTCCACATCCCTTTTGAACTGAGGAGCCCAGAACTGGACACAATACTCCAGATGTGGTCTCACTAGGGCAGAGCAGAGAGGGAGAAGAACCTCTCTTGATCTGCTAACCACCCCCCTTCTGATCCACCCCAGGATGCTGTTGTCCCCCTTGGCCACAAGAGCACATTGCTGGCTCATAGTCATCTTGTTGTCCACCAGGACCCCCAAGTCCCTTTCCCCTACACTACACTCCAACAGGTCAGTCCCCAGCTTAAGTGTGAGGAGTTATTTCTATAGAGTTTTGGGCCTTGGAAGTTAAGATCTTGCCTTACAAATCAGATTGTCATTTGAAGTCATGGGAGAGTGGATGTATGTCTTTGTTTTCAAGCCTTTCAGATGTTCTGCAGGGTCTTCCACAGCCGTGAACACAGCTAGAAACATTTTGGTTTGGTCCCCTCCTGGACTCCACTGTGATTTTGCAGCATGTCATGACTTTCCCATAGAAACATGCTAAAATTGCTAGAAACCAGTGAAGTTGAAGCCACATTCTGGAGGTTCTGGTAATGTTGTAATCTGTCAGGTTTCTCTGATTCTCTTTGGTGGTGGTGTGTGTCGTGCTGCCCTGGAGAAGCTTCTGCAGGGAAAACGGGAGCGGTTACAGAAACCTTTGGTAGCAGTGCGGATGTCAGTGTTTGTGGTCACTTCCAGTGACTGTCAGGACAAGATGGAAGCCTTGGAAGTTACCAGCCCTTTTCCACAGGCACTTTGGAACTATCTGGCTCTTTCCGTGTGGCAAGCACCGGTAGATTTTCACACCACCAGTGCACTGAAGGACTGGTTCCTTTTCTTCAGCAGGATTGGATGCCTTAGAAAGCTTGGAAAGGTAAGATCGCTGCTGACAAAGCTTTTTGTGATCAGTAGAACGACTGGAGTCAGTTATAAGGTGCCCTTTTGACTCTGTTTTTGGAGAGGGCCTTCAGCAGTTTGGACATCATCTAGCTACATGTTTTTCTCTGCAAAAACCTGTGTGTGCTACTTTTCATATTCTGTATCTGTATGTGATAGAGATATTATGCGTCTGTACGTGCTACATACACATGTGAAACGGCCACGATTACTATTTTTGTGGCTGTTTTCCCTTCTTAGTTCTTTCTTTTCTTTTTGTTCTTGTGTCATCTAGAAATGGAACACTCATGAACGTCTGTCTGAGGAACACATGGGCAAGTGTTGTAAATCATCCCAGCACTGGGATGATGGTGCGTTTGCATTTTGGAAAAACTTTGTGACCTTTTTTGAAGCAAGATTTTAATTTGTAAGCCGTGTGCTATTTTTGTTGTGGCAACTATGAAAGCTTCCTGTGTGAAACAGATAGAGAAAAAGGTCACAGGAGCGGTGACTCAGGTCACAGCAGGCCTGCTTGCATGACACCTGTGTCATCAAAATGCCTTGCTTGGGCATCCTTAGGTGACATTTTCATTTAGATGGTAGAGCTGTTCAAAAAAGCGTATTTAATTGTGAATAACTTGGAGAAAAACAGTTTTCTATCCTTCTGAGAATGTCTTGCGTGTTCTCCTTGTTACTTCTGAACCCTTCACAGCATCAGCATCTGATGTTGAGCAAGTTGTGAAATTTCGTTACTGGAGTCTGCTCAAAAACTGTTTCTTTCCATTTCCTTCCACTTCAGGCACATGCACTCAGGTCCGTTCATACAGTGATGTTTAATCACTGAGCACTAATCACTCTTGTGCGATATTGATCGGGAGCCTTTTTGTGTGTGATGATTAGAATGGAGTAATAGCTGGCTAGGAAACACTGAGTGGGAGGATCAAAATGAGTTAGCCTGGAGCAGAAGATGATACAGCTTTTCTAATTACTAGAGGCTTCTAGACTCCATCAGACAGTACTGGGTTCCCTTGTTCCCTTCTCCAAACTCTCAGCTCCTGGTTCTCGTATTGAAGCGAAGCAGCAGTCGTTCCTTTCTGTGGACAGCATGTTTTTCAGCAGGTGCCCCAGTCTGTTCTCTCCGTGCTGTTAGCATATGGAGGGTTGTCCATGCTCTCATTTTCCTGAGGAGCCTGTCACTTCTCCTCCTCCTAGCACACTCAAACCACGCACAGGCTTCTTGAGCAGCTCCATTTTGCGGGGGCTGCCTGTGAACATGATGCTTAAAAACGGCTGCTTGTGAGTCAATTCAGTTAAAAAGAGACTGGGGAAAACCCCAGCAGGCAGGGCTGTGGTGTGGGCGTTGATACCTTCCTTCCCCCACCTCACTCTCATTCTTTCCTTAGTGGGTAAAACACCCGGGCTGTGCCTGAGCTTGCTGCTCTGAATAACCTCTTCTCTGTGCACAGTGGCTGATGTTCACATCCTGTCTGCTACCGGGTCAGCCAGAACTGCAGCTGAAGAGCAGCATTTCTGTTCCTGTCGGGTTTGTTTCTGTGGGTATTCAGGGGGACTGTGCTGCTCTTTGGCTCTCTGCTGTGAACTTGAGGAAACTTGCTTTTCCTTTGCTTTAATAAGCAAAGTCACTGGGATCTGCCATAACGCACCTGGAAAAATGAGATGCCCTTTAAACAGAGGGAGAATCTGCATGGAGTGAAGATCCATGAGCATTTGGACTTTGATTAATGCTCTGATCACGCAGAGCTAGTCTGCCTGGAAAATAATGTGAATAAACCTGTGAATCCCGTTCTTGCCGAGCTGTAGGTTTTGATCAGGGACTTGCTAGCTTCCTTGGAAAATTCCAGTCTTCAGTGTTCTTTTTCTTACGTTACATCCACACACACCACTGAGTCTACATCTTACTTCTCTGCTGCAGTCACTTTGCTATTTTCTGAACTCTGCACATTTTCTAATCTGTTTTACCAGTCGAGGTGCTCGGGGAAGCCGAAATGCAGTATTAATTATCCACTCAAAAATATGCTTGATGGAGTGGAACATGCTTCAGAAGTTCTTCATGCCAAGATGTGGTGCATCTGCTGCTTTTAATGCTTTTCTGCTTGCAGCCCATGATGCCAAGCTCGTAAAAAGCAGAGGCATCTTAAAAACCCAGGGCAATAAAATCCCAGAACTGACAAATCTTCTTTTGAGAAGTAGTGTAGAGAAAATAATAAAGGGAATTGTCTTACACTTTTATTGTATCTTACTCTAAATAAAACTTTGAGGGCTAAGTAAGTTCATCTTACTTCTTTTACAAGCTTTTGCTTCTACAGTGGATGGAAAAAAATGGGGAGGAAATGCAGATGTATCCGAATTAACTGCTCCCACAATCAGGAGTGCCTGTATTGTTCACTTTAACCTCTCTTTAAATTGGATAGAATCATAGAATGTCTTGGATTGGAAGGGTCCTCCAAAGGTCATCTAAGTCCAACCCCTCTTCAGGGGGTCCCAGCAGGTCACCCATCCAGCCTGACCTTGAATGACTCCAGGAATGGGGTCTCCACCATCTCTCTAGGCAGCCTGTTCCAGTGACCCACCACTCTCAGATTAAACAACCTTTTCCTCATGCCCAGCCTAAATCTACTGTTTTCCAGCTTAAAAAGATGACCTCTCATCCTATCGTTCCCTGCCCTGTATGGCTGTATGTGCCCTGTAGGATGACATGGATGAAACCTGTCAGTGGAGCTTGTTTTCTGACCCTGTAACTGCATCCTTTTGCCAAGAAGGGTAATTTCTCACCTGCTCCTCCCTTCCCATGGGAGGACACTTGTCCCGTGGGGCTGAGTGCAGGCTCCATGTGCTCACAGCCTGTGCAGCAGGGCGGGGAGGATACCCACTGCTGTGGGGTCTCCTGTTGCACTTATGGTAACACTCTAGCCTGGCTGTCTCTTGCTGGTGGTGGGCTGGGGTGTCTCTCCAGGGGGAGTGGGTGAAGCTTTTGTGCACTCTGCACAGGTAGGCTGTGCGACAGCTACCAAGGGAGACCAATTACAGATGGAACTGGGAGATGGTGCTTTTGAGCAACCTCTGAAAGTGGTAGTTGGTGGCTTAGCAGCCTCTTCTGCCTGGGTATGTCATTCCCTTCCAGGCTGGAGGTCAGAGGTGCTGCAAGTCAAGGTGTATTTCTGCCTCCTGGGAAGGCTTTGATGGCCGGTTCTCCAGAAGATACAAGAAGATCTTAGTGCTGAAGGTGGTTGTGCTATTCCTCTGCAGCTGGGTCAGGTGGGGCTTGCTGACCATGTTTGACCCTGTGTGGGTCTCAGTTGTGTGGCTGTCAGGTGAGATTTATTGCTTATTTTGTAGTACAGTAAAAACAAGATGCCAAGTCCCACCAGCTGATGAAAGCCCTCTCTCTCTCAGCACTGCTCTGAGTGCCCGAGGTCTAAGACAAGTAGGCTTTCAGGAGTGGCTGGTTTTTGGGCTCCCCACAGGAAGCCAGTTTGCTCCCCGGAACTAAACAGATCTTGCCATGGTTCATCTTCATTACAAAGCCATTGTTCTTACTAGGTGTTTCTCCAGAGCCTTCTGCCAGAAAGGAAGAGTGGGATAGACTTGCTTGCAGAGGTCCCAAACTGCAGCCAGCTGATGTGTGCTGTGTGAGCAAGGGGAAAGGCTTCAAATGCAGTCACGAAGTTGCCTCCTTCTGGAGGATGTTTGCAGAATGGCAGGATGTTTTGTTTTGCTTTCTGGGGTTTCATTCAGCTGAGACAAAGGGAAATTACAGTACAAAATAAGCATCTCTGAACTTAGCGTAGAAGGAACACAAGCAGAGTAGGATATGTGCTTGTAAGTGACAGAAATAACGTGTGTGTTGATAGGTGTGTGGTAATGCTGAGGCCTCTGCTGCAGGAGGGTGGTTTCTCTTCAGCGCCTGCCTGCTGCAGGGGTCTGCCGCGGCTGCTGAGCAGGGCTCAGGATGGAGCACAGCTTTGTTTCCCTAGAGAGCCCAGAGATGCGTGGAAACTCTCATGCAGGCAGCCTCTCGAAACCATTTCTGAAAGCGCCTGGTTTTCCCCTCAATTCATCGTGTAAACCGATGTTATGTAGCAGGCAAGTAAAAAACCCTGCATTAAATAAATGGTTATGGGGAAAATAGTGCAAATCCATTAGCTTTTGTCAGGTCTTCCTTATTTCTATTTTCATTTGTCACTGCTAATGGATTTAGAGCAACCCGCTCCCTTCTGCCCATCTCTGCTGGCTGTTAACCCCTTCCCCTGGAAATTGGCTCCTGTCTTATTTCATCATTAATACATTAGCAAGTGAAAAGTGACCCCCAAATTTTTAGCACAGCGTCGAATGATTTTCTTAAGACCCCTTGTACGGGGTTGTGCTTTAATGTTGCTGGTAGGTTTTCAGACACACCGTAAATATGAGTTTGTAAGAAAAGGCAATTTGTGTCTTTTCCAGTTGTACAGTTGGGATAACACGAAGCATGTTGGCTGACCAGAGCATAGGGAAACAAGGTGCACTATGACATGACATCAGCACACCCCGCTGAGTGGACTCTTGGTCTGGAGGCTCAAGGATTTATCTTTTTCTTAACCTTAGAGTTCATGGGTGACCTTGAGTACTTGAGTCTTTCTTTTACTCTTTTGTTTCTGTGTCCTCTCAATTTTCTTTTCAGTTGGAAAGAAAGAGGAGGGATAATTACGCTTTTCTACCTACACACAGAATTTCTGTGGACTGAAACAGCATTATTAATGCTGCCTGGTACTTGTCTCTCTCAAGTATGCCATATGATGTCCAGTCTTGCTGACAGGCTTGTCTTCTGAGCTTGCCCTCCTTCCCAGCCCAGTCTCCCTGCATCTGTGTGATCTTGCACTTTGTTCTGCCCTAGCAGCGTCATGGCCTGATTCCTTCAGCACTGGGGCTTCACCAAGTCTCGGCAAGCTTTGGGGGATATCTGGAGTTGCTAGGTGTGAAACATACCGCTGCTTTATGTAGGAGCCAGGCACGGGGTAGAGGCCTTTGATGACACTGCTTTCTTCAGCTGCTTGCAGGATTTTCATATGTCAGCCTAACAGCTTTGTAGGGTCATTTGCATATAAACTCCACAAGAGGTTGTTTAGCAGCCTAAATATGGCTCTTGGAGTTGAGCAGCAGTGCAGTATCTCCTGAGCCTGTTGGAGGAATCGTTTTATGCTGAGAGCAGTAGGAAGCTGCTGTGGTTTAGCACATCCACTGCTGGCTGTAGGCAACGGCATTCTACAAGCTCACCTGTCCTACTGGACGTACAGGTGCTGATGTACTGGAGGAGCTGTGCTGAAGCTAGAGGAGGAGAAGTGGACCAGCTGCACCTGTGCTGTTACTTAGCACAGGGTCACCGTGGTTGAAGTTACAGTAGAGAATCATTCAGGACCCAGTGCTGAAATTCTCCTCATGAGATCAGGAGCCTGGACTATGGGGACAGGCCATGTGTCGATAGTCTTTGACAGCAGCTCAGGCTTGCTGGGTGTTTAGGCCACAGATTAGAAGGCTTCTGACTTTCGGGGTAGTATCAACGTAAAAAGTTACCTTAGAAGTCCATGCTGGATTACATGCTGGCTATTGAGAACAGCTTTGAGGAGAAGGACTTGAGGGTGGTGGTAGATAAGAAGCTCAACAGGGGTGGACAATGTGTGAGTGCAGCCCAAAAGGCCAACTTTATCCTGAACTGGATGAAAAGCAGTGTCACCAGCACAGGTCAAGGTAGGTGATGCTCTTCCTTTCTTGATAATGGTTCTTTGATAATGGCTAGTTTTATAAGATACCAGACCTGACAGATACACAAGGGAAAGGTTTATCTGTTCTGGGGCAGGAATTGGCAGGGCTCATTCAGTGGGCTTCAAAGTAGATTCAAGGGTTGTAGGATTGTTGTTGGGTGGGCACCAGTGGAGCAGCGCTCTTGGTATTGATGAAGACCACGAGGCCTCCCACCTTCCTCAGGTGAAATCAGAGCACTCAGCTCGCTCCCTGAAATGCGTGTACACCAACGCACGCAGCATGGGGAACAAGCAGGAGGAGTTAGAAATCTGTGTTCAATCAGGAGATAATGATCTGGTGGCAATTACAGAGACCTGGTGGGACAGCTCACGTCACTGCAATGTGTTCATGGGCGGCTGTGTCCTTTTCAGGAGGGACCGGTCAGCAAGGCGGGGTGGTGGAGTAGCTCTTTACGTGAGAGAGCAAGTGGAATGTATTGAGTTCTGTCCAGGGGTGGATGAAGAGAGGGTTGAGAGTTTGTGTGTACCGATTAAAGGCTGGCATGGGTGACACTGTTGTGGGTGTCTGTTATAGACCACCAGATCAGGATGAGGAAGTTGATGAAGCCTTCTACAGGCAGCTGACAGCAGCCTCACAGCTACAGGCCCTGGTTCTTATGAGGGATTTTAACTACCCTGATATTTGCTGGAAGTCCTACTCAGCCAGCCACCCACAGTCCAGGAGGTTCCTCCATTGCATTGGTGACAGTTTCCTGATGCAAATGGTGGAAGAGCCCACTAGGAGATGAGCGCTGCTGAATCTTGTAGTCACCCACAAAGAGGGTCTTTTTGAAGCAGTGAAGGTTGAGGGCAGCTTTGGTGGCAGTGACCGAGTCCAGGAAGGCTGTCATACTTCAAGAGAGAAGTCTTAAGAGCACAGGAGCAGGCTAGCCCCATGAGACGAAAGATGAGTAGTCAGGGAGGGAGACCAGTTTGGCTAGGTAGGGATCTTTGGCTGCTCCTCAAGAACAGAAGAAGAGTCTATGACCTCTGGAAGAGGGGGCAGGCCTCTCATGAAGACTTTAAGGATGTAGTCAAACTCTGCAGAAAGAAAATCAGGAGGGTTAAAGGACAGCTAGAGCTCAGCTTAGCTACAGCTGTTAAGGATGGTAAAAAAAGTTTCTGTAAATACATTAATAGCAAAAGGAGGACCAGGGAAGATCTCCATCCTGTTTTGTCCAGAGGGAAACCCAGTAACAGATGATGCGGGAAAGGCTGAGGTGCTCAGTGCCTACTTTGCCTCAGTCTTTAGCACTGGGACTAGGTGTTCCCTGGACAGCAGGCCTCATGAGCTGGGAGACAGAGAGGGGAAGCAGAATGAGGCCATCACAGTTGGAAAGGAAGTGCTCAGTGACCTACTACACCACTTAGACATAAACAAGTCTATGGGGCTGGATGGGTTGCACCCAAGGGTGCTGAAAGAGTTGGCAGATGTGCTCGCCAAGCCATTTTCCATTATTTACTCAAAATCTTGGCTAGCTGGGGAGGTCCCAATGGACTGGAAGGTGGCTAATGTAACACCCATCTACAGGAAGGGCAGAAAGGAGGATCCAGAAAACTATAGACCTGTCAGTCTGACCTCGGTACCAGGGAAGGTCATGGAACACATCATCTCAAGTGCCATCACACTTCACGTACAGGACAACCAGGGGATCAGGCCCAGCCAACGTGGGTTTATTAAAGGCAGGTCCTGCCTGACGAATCTGATCTCCTTTCACGACAGGATGACCAGACTATTGGACGAAGGAAAGGCTGTGGGTATTGTTTACCTGGACTTCTGAAAAACCTTTGACGCAGTTCCCCATGGAATTCTCCTTGATAAGCTGCCTGCTCATGGCTGCACAGTCTGCTGAATAAAACCCTGGTTAAATGGCCGGGCCCAAAGAGCAGTGGTTAATGGAGTTAAATCCAGCTGGTGGCCTGTCACAAGTGGTGGCCTCAGGGCTTGGTGTTGGGACCATATCTATTTAACATCTCAATAAGGACTTAGAGTGTGTCATTAGTAAGTTTGCAGATGACACCAAGTTAGGTGGGAGTATTCACCTGCCAGAGGGTAGGGAGACTCTTCAGAGAGAGACCTGGATAGATTGGAGCAATGGGCCAATGTTAATGGCAGGAGCTTCAATAAGTCCAAGTGCCACGTCCTGGACTTAGGCCACAACAACCCCCTGCAACGCTACAGGCTTGGGGAGATGTGGCTGGAGAGCCTGAGGGTTCTAACTGACAGGAAGATGAATATGAGCAAGCCGCGTGCTCAGGTGGGCAAGATGGCCAATGGCATCCTGGCTTGTATTAGAATTAGTGTGGCCAGCAGGAGTAGGGACGTTATCATCCCCCTGTATTCAGCACTGGTGAGGCCACATCTTGAGTATTGTTTCCGGTTTTGGGTGCCTCAATACAAGAGAGATGTGGAGGTGCTGGAGTGGGTGCAGAGGAGGGCAACTAAGCTGGTGAAGGGCCTGGAGAATAAAGCTTATGAGGAAAGACTGAAAGAGCTGGGGCTCTTTAGTTTGAAGAAGAAGAGGCTGAGAGGAGACCTCATCACTCTACAACTAGCTCAAGGGACGTTGTGGAGAGGTTGGTGCCGGTCTTTTCTCACAAGCAATTAGTGATAGAACAAGAGGGAATGTTTTCAAGTTACAACAGGGTAGGTTTAGACTAGACATTAAGAAGAATCTTTTCAAGGCACTGGAATGGGCTTCCCAGGGAGGTGGCTGAGTCGCCATCCCTGGATGTGTTCAAGGATCATTTGGATGAGGTGTTGAGGGATCTGGTTTGGGGGTGAACTTGTAAGGTAGGGTAGATGGTTGGACTCGATGACCCCAGGGGTCTTTTCCAACCAGAGTGATGCTGTGACCGTGAGATGGTGGAGTTCAGGATCTCATGTGGCAGGAACAGAATAACTAGCACAATCACAACCCTGGACTTCAGGAGGGCCAATTTTGGCCTTTTCAAGCAATTCCTAGGGGAAATCCCACAGGACAGGGCACTGGCAGGTAAAGGGGCCCAAGGTAGTTGATTAACATTCAAAGACCACTTCTTTGAACCCCAAGATCAGAGCATTCCAACAGGTAGGAAGTCAAGGAAGGGAGCCAGAAGACCAGCGTTGTTAAACGTGGAGCTACTGGGCAAACTCAGGAGGAAGAGGAATGTCTGTAGGTCATGGAAGGAGGGAATGGCCACTTGAGATGATTATAAGGTTCTAGCCAGAGGATTTAGGGACACAACTAAGAAAGCCAAGGCCTCCTTGTAATTAAACCTTGCAAGAGAGGTCAAGGGCAACAGGTGGGTTCTCTGAAGGCAGAGGATACAGAGAAAGCAGACACACTGAACATCTTCTTTGCCTCTGTCTGTACTACTGGAGACTGTCCTGATATCAAGCCCCAGACCGCTGAGACCACAGAGGAAGTTGGGACAACTTCCCTGGTTGATGAGGACTGGGTTAGGGGTAAGCTAAGCAGACTGGATGTACATAAATCCATGGACCCTGATGGGATGCACCCACAAGTGCTAAGGCAGACAGCAGAAGTCGTTGCCAGGCCACTGTCTATTATGTTTGCAAAGTCATGGGGATCAGGAGAGGTGCCATGGGACTGGAGGATAGCAAATGTCACTCCAGTCTTCAAAAAGGTTAAGAAGGAGAACCCAGGTAATTATAGAATGGTCAGCCTCACCTCCATCCCAGGAAAGGTGGTGGAATGATTTGTCCTAGACGCTGTCTCCAGGCACAGCAAGGACAGGAGGGTCATTAGTGACAGTCAGCATGGTTTCACCAAAGGAAAGTCATGCTTGACCAACCTGATAGCCTTCTCTGAGGGCATAACCAGGTGGATAGATGATGGCAGAGCGGTGGATGTGGTCTGTCTTGACTTCAGTAAAGCATTTGACACAGTCTCCCACAGCATTCTCGTGGCCCAGCTGGGGCAGTGTGGACTGGATGATTGGGTAGTGAGGTGGATTGTGAACTGTCTGCAGGATAGAAACCAGAGAGTAGTGGTCAATGGGACAGCCAACACCCCAGCAGACTGTGCTGCCATTCAGCAAGACCTGGACAGGCTGGAGAGCTGGGCGGGGAGAAATTTAATGAGCTGTAACAAGGGCAAGTGTAGAGCCTTGCATCTGGGCAGGAACCAGGTACCTAGGTACCAGTATAGGCTGGGGACTGAGCTGTTGGAGAGCTGTGTAGGAGAAAGGGACCTGGGGGTCCTGGTGGACAGCAGGATGACCACCAGCCAGCAGTGTGCTCCTGTGGCCAAGAGGGCCAACAGCATCCTGGGGTGGATCAGAACGGGAGGGTGCTTAGCAGATGGAAGGAGGTTCTCCTCCCCCTCCACTCTGCCCTGGTGAGATCACATCTCAAATATTGTGTCTGGTTGTGGGCCCCTCGGTTCCAGAAGGACACAGAACTGCTGGAGAGAGTCCAGCGCAGAACCACAAAGATGATGAAGGCAGTTGAGCATCTCCTTGATGAGGAAAGGCTGAGGGAGCTGTGTCTCTTTAGCTTGGATAAAAGGAGACTGAGGGGTGACCTCACTGATGTTTATAGATACGGAAAGGGTGGGTGTCAGGAGGGTGGACCAAGCTCTTCTCAGTGTCATCCAACAATAGGACAAGGGGCAGTGGGTGTGAGCTGGAACACAGGAGGTTCCACATCAATATGAGAAGGACCTTCTTCCCAGTGAGGATGACAGAGCACTGGAAGGGGCTGCCCAGGGAAGTTGTGGAGTCTCTTTCTCTGGAGATGTTTAAAACCCACCTGGACATGTTCCTGTGTGACTTGGTGTAGGGGATCCTGCTGTGGCAGGGGGATTGGACTGGATGATCTTTACAGGTCCCATCCAAACCCTACTCTTCTGTGATTCTGTCATTATAATTATGGGTTTTAATCGTTGAGAAAAATATTAAGATTTTGCTTTCATACACCACACGACTGACTGCTTGACCTTACTCATCGCCTGTCCCCTGAGCCAAGCTCAGTAAAAACCATGGTGTGCTGAGGATTTTCCAAGACCAATGGCTGGTTTAAAAAAAAAGAAAAGTTGTCTGTATAAAAATGCCAGAAAATGTTTATTTTAGGGATTTTTTTCCCTTGTTATTTTATCACAGACTTGAAATGTGTTAGGAACACAGCTTTTTTCCAGGGTTGTTCTTTTTATTGCCATACAGACATTCTGCCCAAAATAAAGCTTTGGGAAGAGAGGAGATACAGAACTGCAAAACGTGTGGGTGCAGTGGAGCGCTGGCAATCTCCAACTGTAGTGTCTGAACTGCGGGTCACACCTTCACCTTGCAGCTGCAAGGGATGTGCTGAGAGCAGGCAGGAAGCAGCTCCAGGCACCTACCTGTCTTGCTGCTGCATGGCTGCTGAGAAGGTCCCTAAGGGAACAGACCTTATAGGAAACATTCCCCAAAAGCTTGGTATTTGATGGAGGAGTCTGAACTGCTGCTTCTCCTTCTTCTCCAGTTCTCACTGCACTGTTTACTCCCAGCCCTCTTCCATGTGCCTCTGTCTTCTTCCACAAAGCCTTTTCAATCATTTTCCTCAAAGAAAACAATCTTGCCAGTGCAATTTTACGTCATTTAAACTCATGAAAGTGGCTTATACGAAGGGTCTGATGAGCACTTGGCACTGCTGCAGAGCAGGAGATGGGTATGGGGAGCCAGGGAGGGGAACAGGAACCGTGGTGACACTCTGATGAATCTCTAGGAACAGCTAGAGAAAAAACAACTACTAAAATCAGACAAAAAGTGAGAAAACCAATATGAGAGAGAGCAGGAGCACATGGTAGGGTCGGAGTGAGCTGGGCAGCAAAGCTGGCAGACAGCCCTAAGGAAGACTAGGAGAGCTGTGCAGCTAAGACCAGAGACACCACGGTACAGGGCACCAACATGGGTAGGGCTCAGAGGCTGGGAGGAAAGAAAAAACAACCAAAAAAGACTCCCAAGTGCATGAGTAGCCACACAGCTCTGCACAGGCACGCAGGCTATTCCAGAAAGCTGAGAATTACTAAACGCAACCATTTGAGTTAAGGACAAACAAGTTCACAAAACCAGACCAGGATGGAATGAGTGGTCATGGCTAGACTTTCCTGAGTGAACACTGTCAGAGATCCGAATCAGGCTGAAGTGGTGTGGCTGTACACCATCTCTGAGCAGTACGTTCTGCTGGTTGCAGGGGTGCTTCAGGAACTGTAAAAGCAAGGAGAAAGAGCAGTCCTTTCCTTCTTTGCAAGAGAACAAGTGTGTTTCCAACCAGCACCTGCAGTCCCAAGCTAACAGAACTTGAAATGGCATCACTGAGACTTAGCGCTGCCTGCCTAGCTCAGCGTAGGTTGTTGCAGTCATTGACACAGCACCTGCCAATAATGCTAAGGACACCCTCTGCAGTAGTGAGGAACCTTCTGGAGTCAGGTGGTCACCATCTCTGATGTAGAGGTTCGGTGTCATGGATGAGATTAACTATCGTTATGGCAGATGAGCTCTGCAGATCACAGTGGAGGGATTACTGGGTATCAGAGGTTCCCACTCTGAAGAAATACTTATGATGAGCTCATTGTGTCTGGTTACCCTGCAACAGCAGGCTTGAAACAAACCATTCACACCAATTTGTCACCAGTTTTGTTCATGGGAATGCCACACAGCTTCTACGGGTGTCTAAGGGTGCCATGTGAGCACAGAAGTTTTTCTGTAGCGTGAAAAACAGCTGGGTGATAGAGATATACATGATATTAGAATCATGGAATTGTTTAGTTTGGAAAAGACCTTTGTTATCATCGAGTCCAAGAGTTAACCTCACTCTACCAAACCCTGTCCCTAAGCTCCAGATCATCCTGACTTTCAAACGGATCCAGGGATGCCGATTCTGTCCCCTCCCTGGGCAGCCTGTTCCAGTGCCTGACAACTTACCAACAAAGAAGTTTTTCCCAATGTCCAACCTAACCTTCCCCTGGCACAACTTGAGGCCATTTCTTCTTCTGCTATCACTCACTACTTGTAAAGATCTATTTCCTAAGAAAATTTTGTGACGAGCTGGAGCAGGAGGAGAAAGGGAAATAAACTACTTTGAGTGGCACCTAATGACACCCTAACTTCAGCTCTAAGGGTAGATTTTCTTTATTCTCTTCTAACATTCATAGACCAGTGAATTCTGTATGGCCTGGTTGTAAAGAACTGCAGTACAGACATTAACAGCAACAACTCACGGTAAGCATTTCATTTTCACAGCATCCCTCTTATCTGTGAAATCAAAAGAGTTAGAAACTTCCCCTGCCCTTCTGAGGAAAGTTTGGCCATGTTACGTGACATGGGGGATTGGACTAGATGATCTTTTGAGGTCCCTTCTGATCCCTAATGATTCTATGACTCTTCTATTCTATAACTTGCCACCAAGAGAAAGCGAAAGTAGTATTTGCACACAGAATAACAAAACCCTTCCAACCCACTTTTGCATGATTTCAACTCTTTAGAAGTTGAAACCACAGTCACAGCTCAGCTCAATGTAAAGCTGTACAAAAGCTCTTGACTACATAAAACACAATTACCTGACCATAAATATGTTTATTTAATGCATGAAAGCAAAGATTTGATGGGAAAGGCTTGCTGAAGTATATTGTTCAACACAAGTAAAGCAGTAGCATCAAGAAATCACTGCCTTTTCTCAAAAAAGGAAAATGTTGGTGCTTATTTTGCTCGAAGTAAAAACATCCATTAGTTCAAATCACACGAGTCCAGGCCTCTGCTTTCATCTTTGTCTCTCCATGTTTTAAGTCACATACTCAATGAGCTACCTCTCCATTGAGTTGGAGCCATCAACCTTACAAACACCTGGTTTGCCTCTAGGAAAGCAGCCTGATTCAGCTCCATCTGGTGTAGGACCATTAACCACTTGATGTCAAGGCTCAGCAGCACATGACACATAAGTTCTCTTTGTACTCTAAGAACAGGGTGGGGGGGCTGCTCCCCTCAGCTGTGCTTTTAGAGGCTGCCCCTCTCCAAACTCCTGAAGAGCACCCACAGGCACAGGTCCCGTAGTGCAGTCTACTTGCAACATGCAGAGCAAAGAAACAGCGGGTAACACCTCATGGCAGCTGCTGGACAGCAGAAGAGTGCCTGCATGCACAGCTCAGGTTCTACAGAAATGACTCATATAATCATTAGTGACTGGAAGGGACCTCGAAAGATCGTGTAGTCCAGGTGCAGAACCATGCACTTCATTTCTTAAGAGAAAAGATAATTTGGACCTTTTTTAAAAAAGTATTCGGCCTTAAACTTCTGTTATATTCTGTTATATAAAGATGTATAAACTTATACATGTTGCTTTCTCACTCCTGTGTGACTTGGTGTAGGTGACCCTGCTGTGTCAGGGGAATTGGACTAGATGATCTTTCAAGGTCCCTTCCAGTCCCTAATGATTCTATGATTCTGTGTCCAGGTGGGTTTTAAACATCTCCAGAGAAAGAGACTCCACAACTTCCCTGGGCAGCCCCTTCCTCCCCTCACTGGGAAGAAGGTCCTTCTCATATTGATGTGGAACCTCCTGTGTTCCAGCACACACCCACTGCCCCTTGTCCTATTGTTGGATGACACCGAGAAGAGCTTGGTCCACCCTCCTGACACCCACCCTTTCCGTATTTATAAGCATCAGTGAGGTCACCCCTCAGTCTCCTTTTATCCAAGCTAAAGAGACACAGCTCCCTCAGCCTTTCCTCATCAAGGAGATGCTCAGCTGCCTTCATCATCTTTGTGGTTCTGCGCTGGACTCTCTCCAGCAGTTCTGTGTCCTTCTGGAACTGAGGGGCCCACAACCAGACACAATATTTGAGATGTGATCTCACCAGGGCAGAGTGGAGGGGGAGGAGAACCTCCTTCCATCTGCTAAGCACCCTCCCGTTCTGATCCACCCCAGGATGCTGTTGGCCCTCTTGGCCACAGGAGCACACTGCTGGCTGGTGGTCATCCTGCTGTCCAGCAGGACCCCCAGGTCCCTTTCTCCTACACAGCTCTCCAACAGGTCAGCCCCCAGCCTATACTGGTACCTAGGTACCTGGTTCTTGCCCAGATGCAAGGCTCTACACTTGCCCTTGTTATGCATATAAGAGAGACAGGTAATGATGCTCTTCACACCTCCAGCAGTCAAGTGGATGACACTTCAGTTCTGCTTTTCCTTTCTGCTGTCTTGTGTAGCTGTGGGAAAACAAAACCAAGTATCTTTAAAATAAAGGAACATGGCATGGTCGGGGAGTTTTGCTTTAAGTTGCCTTTATATTTGCTGCTGAACCCTAACGAGTAATGAGAGGTTTTGAAGTTACCATTCGGTAGTGACTTCATCTTGCAAGGCCCTCAAGTTGAACTAATGAATCAGTTTTGGGAGTAATCTCTTCCAGGTAGATGAAAAGTCTGTTTTGGAAGTAAAGGAAAAGCCCAGAAGTTTGGAAACAATATGTTGTTCCAGTAAGTACAAATAAGGTAGATGGCATTTAAGTGCAGCTTTTTTCTCTAAGCTTATCCGATGCTGTAAGGAGGAAGGAATCTAGCAAAGGTTTTCTCCTGAAAAACGTTCTTAGTTTTGCATGTTGCTTGCTTAAAAGGAAATTTTATGTTCTTCTTGGTCTGGCTCTTGGAGAGAGCATGGAAGTGGAATTTGAGAGGTTTGGATTCTATTTTTGACTCTGTCCTTTGCCTAAAAAGTCACTTACCAGGCATATCACGTCAAGGCTCTGGCCTGTCCCGTATTTAACAGAGAACTAAACACTGCAACCTCAGTTTTGCAAATTGAGTTGTATGGAACACAGCTTCCACCACTGACATCAGCAGTGGATCTTTCACTCATCTGTTGTAGTGGCTTCCTGAGATAGAAGCCCTAGAGTTTTGTTTGCCCTCTGTAGCCCCTCGAATCTTGGCCTTTTGGCCATGCAAAGGTCTCACTTCATCTCAAGAGCTGCAAGTTGTCTCCAGTGGTAGGGTGCCCTTGGTAAGCAAGGAGAGAGACCAGCTCCAGCCCTGCCTGCCATCCTGAAATGACTTGCCCTCATGTTCTGGGTTCTGTCTGCGGCGTGCAGAAGTTGGTGCCTTCTCCATCCCCTGCAGCAGGGAGTGCTTGTTTCTGAAAGACAACAGTTGCAACTCCAGTGGGTTGTGCCAGCCCCAATCCTTTTCTTTCAAGCTAAGTCTCCTCTGGTGATGTGAACTTGCTATATGGTTCCACACAGCCATTCACTGAGTGGGGATGCATTTTTTGTTACAGATTTCTGGTTTTTGGGAGGAGAATTTATGCAAGTTTGCTGTCTGTAAGCTTGAAAGGAGGGCTGTAAGCACTTAACGTGTTGTGGTGCATGTTCTAAAGCCATCCACGAGGCAGAGGAGCACTTTGGAATTAGTAGGAATCCACAAAGATACCAAGTTTTCAAAAGGAAACGTATGGTTTTGGCCTTTCCTATGGTTTTAGAAAACAGTATCCCACTTCTGGAGTGATTTTTGTGTGTGTTTGTTCATCAACATATGAAACAGAGTGCCTTACTGCACTGATACCAGTTGGTGCTGAGTTGAAAGGTGGCTAGAGGTGGTAGCACAGCCTCCCTGCCCCCAGCTTGCTCCAGAAAACCCAGTATTTACCAGAAAGTCTTACCATAATGGCCTTGAAAGGCAGCCAGTGGAGGCCAGTCAGCCATTAGCGCTGGTGGTTGGATTTCTGGATGCTCAAGCAGACCAAGGCTGGTCCTAAGCTATCATTTGTATGTTTTCACAATGGAGCAAGGTTTCTTTCAGTTTGTTTGAGAAATCAAGCAAAACAATTCAGAGTATCTGTGCCCTGATTGCTGATGGGACTGAGAAAAGAACTGAAAGGGTGCTGCTTGTAGCTGCAGAGTAAGTGCTGAGTTTCGGTGCGCTCTTTGCGTTACACAGGGACTACTTGTGTTGCTCTGGGTGTCCACAACGGGTAATTACCGTAACTTGTTTTAACTGATTTCACTGATAACTGATAACACAATTTCACAACACCCTTCAATGCCTTAACCTCTGCTCTACTTGGACTTTTGGGTATATTTTTTTGTTTGTTTGTTTGCTTGTTTTGGGGATGCTTTTTCCCCTAGGGGAGAAAAGATGATTAATTTCCTCTGGTAGTAGAGTGGCTCTGATGTCATGTGGGTTGAAGGCTTAAGTCCTTTTATTTGTAAAACAGTTGCTAGGGTGTTTAAACACATCCTTTCTAGCCCTGTTTCGTGTTCGGACCACAGCAAAAGGAAAAGAAAATGACTTCCACCAGGAATCTGGTTTCTCCAAACTTTCTGTTAACAGTAACTCTGGCTCCTTGTTTTTGCCATATGGAGTGATGAAGGCATTGCCACGTATTAGTGAAGCTCATTAACTAGCAACGGGGGAGGAGGGAAGAGCAAACAAGCTTTCACTCTTAGGGGTTTCTGCCCCCAGAAGCGATTCAAATCGCACAGTTGCGTCGCATTACTAGTGGAGCAATATTTGGGCGAGGAAATCGTGTTCACTTCTGCCAGGCAAAAACCCAAGCCTGCTGTTTTTCCTCGCAGTTGCTGCTAAGTAAATAAATCAGGCTGTGCTGCCAGATCAAACGTCTGATTATTTCTGTTCTTCATCCTTTTTTCTCCGCAGAGTATTGGAAAGGGATCCTTGTGGTGTATAGACCCAGAATACAGACAAAACCTGATTCAGGCTTTGAAGAAGACTCCCTACCACCCCTACTCGCACGTCTTCAGCACCCCTCCCGCATCTCCTCAGGCATATCAGAGGTAAGGGGCGCTCGCTGCTTCCAGCGCGGCCTCTGCGGCCGCCCGCAGCCCTGCAGGGGCGGGGTGGGGGTTGTTTTGAGGCGGGGCCGGGCCTGCAGAGGCCGCTCCCGCCCCACGTGCGTGACGGTCGCCCGGGCAACGCGGGGCCGCTCCCGAGCTGGCGGCCGCCGCTGGGGCCCCGCGGTTGCCGCGGTAACGGGCGGCGCGGTGACAGGCTTGTCCAACCCTCCCCCACGTGGCCCGGGGGGTTCCCGCAGCCGCGCAGATCGCCTCGGGAAGGGCTTGTGTGGCTACTGCTTCTCTACCTGCACGCTGCGGGGAGAGAGGCAGCGCCTGGGGAGCAGCGCGGGCCCTGTGATCGTGTGCTGAGCCCCGCGGCCTCCGTGAGCACTGCTGCTGCCTGCTGAGAGGCAGGTTCAGAGGTGGCCAGCGAGTCCCGTACTGATACTGTCACGTCAAGTGCGAGCGCCCTGCCCATCCAACGCGTGACTGGAGGGGTTTGATCCAGGCAGGATCTGCAAGTGCTTTCGTGCCCACAGTGTCTGCTTCCTTAGTGAACCGAGGTGGCCAGAGCCCTCGAGCAGCCTGCTGGCAGATGTTGCTGTGGGGAGCTCACAGGTAACTGGGCCAGATTAGGTTGAAGGAAGCAGTGCAGCAGCGCTGGCACAAGTGGTCCTGCCAGGATGAGTCCGTAGAGGTGTCCTGGCTAGGTGCCTGCCCCAGGGCAGCTACCCTGCACCCTGCACAGCCCTGTGCTTGCTGTTCTCTTGTCCTGGCTGCATGTGGCTAGGGATGCCTGCAGAGCTCCAGACCTTGGACAAAAGTTGTATTACTCTTTTCTAATGGTGGCCAGAATCGCATGCGCTGATGCCACATGCTGGGAGAGGAGAGGTACACTGGCATATGTCAGACTGTATGGGACTCACAAGATCATGCTGAAGGACAGCCTGCTTTATCCAATGTCCAGGTGTAGTTGTACAAGTGGCAGAACTGTCTTTGGAGTAAGGAAAGGAGAAAGGTGCTACCAGAACGTCTGTAGATGAGTCTGAGTCCTGAAACTCAAAGGGAAATTTTCTGTCCTTGGAACCCGTAAGGTGTCAGAGTGGCTGCTGCATTTCCTCTGCTGCCAGGTGCTTTCCAGTCTTTCTTGCAATGACTGTGTTATAAAACAAAGAGGGTTTGTGGCTGCAGGAGCAAATGCATTACAAACAGAGGCCCAAGCTGACTGGGGTTTGCATGAAGAAATGGGGATGTTGCTTTTACCTTTAGCTGGATATCTTTCAGCAGTTCCACTGCCAAATAAGACTTAGTCTTCACGAGGCCTTCTAAAATATTTGCTCATCTACTGATGAGTGGCAAAACAACACTAGAAGGTCGGTGTAGGCCATCAGTGACTGCTGAATTAATTTAATTGTGCACAGGCAGTTACATGGCAGAGTGTTCTCAGATGTGTTTCTGGTGTATTAACAGAGAGTCAGACATTCCCGGAGCTTTTGGAAAAACACTAATCCCCTGCGTACGTGATTGCTTTCTCGTGTACAAAGACTTTGGTAAGGGATAGCAAATGTAAATCTATTCCACTGTCACCGAACCTCTAGAGCAATACATTGTCATAGTAACAAATTCCAGGGGAAATTTTTGTGACGGTGAAGATAATACGTCTCGAAAAAATACTTGGATAGCAGAGGTTTTGCTGTCCATCCGTCTTACATAATGAGCCCACAACTAAGAGAAATCGTGTCACCTGATATTAGTGTAATATGTGTGGAACCAGATAATTTGCCATTACTATTCCTACCTCTAGGAAGGGGATTAATCAGAGGCATTACAAGGTTTATAAGGATCAGTAGATGCAATTCTGTGGGGGCAAATTGACCCATTACTTGTCTTAATCAGGTATTTTAAAAGAACAAGGATACACAAATGAATGACATGTTCTGTCTGCAGCCTAGGGGTGAACTGAGCAGAGTGGAGGAACATGTTGTAAAAATATCCCGAACAAGATGGTCACTGAACAGGCAAATTCTCCTTTTCTAAGCAGCATTAATTAAATCAGATCATTTAGCTTTACAACTTCACTAGAGCCTCTTGTATAAATGTAAAAGTGAAAACCTTTTTTGAAGAAGTGTTTTGTTGTGAACCCACACGTTTGGATGGCTGAGTCAGTGTTACGGTGGTGTCGCTGTAGATTAGACGTGCCTGAAACCAGGAAGTTTGGATTCCATTTGGGCCCAAGCAGAGAAAGACCATAGTTTCAATGTGAAAATTAACCTGCAGTGTTTGTAAATAAAAAAGAACTTCAGACTACAGTTGGCTGAATTACTGCTGCAGTGTTGAGTGAAGATTATGTGTGAGATGCGAGAAGAATAAGAAGATAGTAATGTGAAAGATCTAGTTTTAGTTGGGTTGGATATGTATTCTTAAAAAACGAGACTCGAGCCAAAAATAAAACCTCCTAACAATCCACCTTGGATTTTTTATCTGGTTCTTCTAATTGAAGTGTGTTATCATGTAATTTTTGATGAATTTCGAAGGTGAACTACTACTGAATCACAGAGTTGTAGCGAAAAAGCACTCTCCTTGCTGTGAAAAAATTTGTGCGCTAGTCTAATGTGTTTCTTTGCAAATATTTACAGTTGTGTTGGCAATAGCAACCTTCAAATATATTTACACACACAAGCTTGCGTAAGTAACTGCGTAAGTCAGTGCCCTGATATTTCATTCCTATGTGTTGTTCTAGTTTTCTGACTCTTAACTGAACTGTAGGTGGTGTTTTCTCTCCTAGTAGCACGTCGAGATAGTGGAGTTTTCATTGTGTCTGCCACACAGGGCTAGTTCTTAATTGCATTTCTCCTTCTGCTAAAAACTACCAGGAAATGCAATGTCAAATAGCAGTGATAAGATAGAGGAGAGAGTATCTGTAGAAAATCAGGAACGTGATTCCATAAACACATCCTGATGGGGGATGATGGATAAAAGATGTCTGAGTGACCACCCAGCAGTATTGCCTAGTTCCCTTTACAGCTTTGACAAGCAGTATTGCACTGCTTTTCATTTGTCTAGTGTGTCTTGTTATCTGGAGTTTGTTAAACCAGTGCAGATGTTCATGCATCTGACCTGAACTGCCATGAACTAGCACGTGTGCTTGAGACAGAGACCGAGGAGTGGTTCCTTGCCTCTCCATAAAGGCTTCTTTGGGTTCCTTGCTGGTTTGCTCCTTCCCGTTGGAAGAGGTCATTGTGTGAATGTAGTTCATACGATTTGCTTCAGAAAGGGTTGAGACCTCAATGAGTCCTTAATTAGGTTTATGCTGAGCTTTGGACGTGGAGTCCAGCTGAGCACATATAGAAGCAGTTTGATCAGAACGGTCCCGCCTTGGGCACACACTGTTACTCTGCCACGCCACAGCGCAGTCGTGTGGAGAGGGCTGAAGCCTTGGCGGGCTGCAGCTGGGGTGAATGTTGGTTGTTGGAGAGCAGAGGCGATCCACAGTGTGCGTGGTGTCTGCCGATCGCCACCCCACCGTGTTGCCCGGCTCTGGGCCTGTGCTGCAGCCTTGGTGGCTTGGATGGACCAGGCCTTACAGGATGTCAGCAGGAAGCCACTTCTGCTTCTGTGGAGTGACATTCCAGAACACTGTTTGGCTTAAGTGTGTGTGCCTTCCTGACCTGGTTTCCTGTGCCCTTCCCTTGCCAAAGTACATGGTACAGGGGCAGGCCAGTGGCTCATGGGAGGTACATGAGGGATCAAACATTTTATGAATCTTTACTAGCCTGGGCTTTGAAAAACTTGGCAGTGCAAGTCACAGCACTGTGCAGTGAGGAGAGCAAGGAGCCCTCGCTGTGCCTCTGCCTCTCGGTTCTCCCATGCCCAGCTGTAGTGGAAACTCCCAGAGCAGTTGATACCTGTGAGCAGCAGGTGAGCAGCAGCTCAGGATGGGGAACTTGGAAGCTGTTACAGGAATGCATTCTCCACCGAGGGCAGCTGTTGTAGATGGGGCTTAGGAGACTGCTGTTGCTGAAACAAATGCTTCAAATATTTGCAGGTTTTGGCTTTACTGTCACAAGCTTTGTCCTTCCACTGTTGTTTACTGAAGCTAAACGTGCATCAGAGTCCCTGTATTGTAGGTTATTGTTCTGGACAACATATGAGCTCTCTTTTTGTCCAGACACGTCATAAGCAGAGAGCAGAAGTGATCTTCTGCGGCCTTTTGGTGAACTTTTCTCCATTCACTGAAAACTTTGAAGAACTGAAAAGTACTTCAGAGTGTCACCCTCTAAGAAGGAACTTCAGAAAAGAGATGACTTGCTTGTCCTTTGCAGTCTCGAAACACAGATTTCATTCTGTGTTGCTGTTTTTGTTTTGGGTAGGAAATGTAGCTGATCACAAAGCAGTGTAGTGTGAATTTCTCTGCGTGTTGCAGACCCTTTACTGAGACTGATCTAGATGTTTGCTTTCCTTGTCAGCAGACCCTTTATTGAGACTGATCTAGATGTTTGCTTTCCTTGTCAGCAGACCCTTTATTGAGACTGATCTAGATGTTTGCTTTCCTTGTCAGAATGAATATATATATATATATATGAGAACAGATACAGTTCTACTTCAGTGTAGAACTAGGACAAATATGTTGTTTCTCATTTGCCAAATTCATAAAGATTTGGTAGTATCTGGGTTTTGGCTGCACGTTGGCTGGCCTTTGGTAAAAAACTGTGAATCAGCACCCTTGCTCTGTCTCGTTTTGGGCAAACGCCAGCTCCTTGCTTTACACTGTTGTTACTCACAGTGCCGTTTGTTGAGTAGTCCTCCCAGTTACTTGCCTTTTCAGATTCCACACCCATCCCCCTCACCTCCTCCATGCTTTTTGTAGATAAATATAGCCTTAATCCAAAGATAGTTAGGAATGGTACCACAGATATTTCCACTTCAGTTCATGGGAAAAGGAAAGGCTAGGGGTGTGTTTTGTTTGTTTGTAAATGTCTCCTTAGCCCTGGCTATTACCCTATGAATATTGTTAGAGTACCCTCACGGACAGACCTGGAAACTTCAAAGTACAGGGTGCTGTGTTTCTGAGATTGTCTTCTGCACCTCCCCACCCTCCTCGCTGCTGTCCCCAGGGTGTGTTCCTGCAGTGGAACGGTGTGGGAGCTATATGGCACAGTATGGGGCACACCTTTCCTTAGGCTGCTGGACGGTGCTAAGCCCAGCTCTGACCTTTGGTTCCCTTTAGAGTGTGGGGCACTTATTTCCTTTGGTGCCTGTAGTAAGAAAGGTTTTCAGGGAAGGTTGCCCTGTTTGCAGTTATGCTGTAAGAGTGATGTTCTTAGAGCAGTTTCTAATGTCACAGTAGTAGTAACAAATTTTCTGTGAGTGAAAGAAGTTGTAGTAATTTCAAGATCTTTCAAACAGTAGCCAAAGGGTGGCTTTTCTGCAGCAGTTACTCTTGTGATTCTAAGGCATTTTGCAGTATGACTTCATTATTTAATATTTACTTAATATTTAAATGAATTAGACTATTAGTTTACTAATAGATTAATTTAGACTATTTAGCCTTGATTATTTCCAAGATTTGCAGATCTGACTTAAAATTGTGTGGACCTTTCATCCTTTTATTTGAGTGTATTCGGGGGAATAGAGAACGTGTCTAAAGTGTGAGGGAGCTGTTGCAGTTTATGCAAGATTACCAGTGTTTGTATAACTTGTTGTGTCTATAATATCCTCCTGAGAACATCAGGTCTGCAGTGCTGGGTCAGTGGCCTTGGCTAAAGGAAGAGGCCAAGCAGACTTGGTAGCCCCTCATCGTAGTGGGGCAGTCCACTTGAGTCCGAGAGCTGTAGAAACTGGCTGCAAGTGACCTGGCGCCTTCCCAGGTCATAACAGAAGGTGACAACTGTACCATTAAAATGCTGCTCATCCACAGAGAAACATCCTGGGAGATGAGCATGGTCAGTAAGGATCAATTCCTATTTTCTCTGCCTGGTGTAAAGCAGAACATGAGGTTCCTGTTTTGTTGCTGCTCACTGTATGACTGTGGAAAATCCTGATGGGATGAGGTCCAGCTGATCAAAGTGGCCCATCTGCCCTTGGGTGGTAAAAAATCATTGAAGGTAAAAAAGCTGACAGCCTGAGCTCCGGGCCTGCTGACAGCAGATTGGCAGATCTTGAGGAGAAGGTGGACTGACCTTCAGACCTTAAAATCCTCAGGTTTGTGTTCTGAACAAATACTTTCTGATTTCCTTATCTCCCAGCTCTGGAGGGCACCTGTATACACAGCTGGGCTTATTGCTGTGGTGTTTCCAGTTAGGTTATACATAAAGTTGTCCAGTCAGGTGATTATGATCTGGTGGCAATTACAGAGACCTGGTGGGACAGCTCGCGTCACTGCAGTGTGGTCATGGACGGCTGTGTCCTTTTCAGGAGGGACCGGTCAGCAAGGCGGGGTGATGGAGTAGCTCTTTATGTGAGAGAGCAAGTGAAACGTATTGAGTTCTGTCCAGGGGTGGATGAAGAGAGGGTTGAGAGTTTGTGTGTACCGATTAAAGGCTGGCATGGGTGACACTGTTGTGGGTGTCTGTTATAGACCACCAGATCAGGATGAGGAAGTTGATGAAGCCTTCTACAGGCAGCTGACAGCAGCCTCACAGCTACAGGCCCTGGTTCTTATGAGGGATTTTAACTACCCTGATATTTGCTGGAAGTCCTACTCANAGCCAGCACAGCAACCTGTTGGGTTGATGAGAAGGGTGGATCAGAATGGGGGGTGGTTAGCAGATCAAGAAAGGTTCTTCTCCCCCTCCACGCTGCCCTTGAGACGACATCTGGAGTATTGTGTCCAGTTGAGGGTCCCTCAGTTCAAGAGGGACACAGAGCTGCTGGAGGAAGTCCAGCGTAGGGCAACGAGTATGATAAAGGAAGTGGAGCACATCCATTATGAGGGAGAGGCTGAAGGAGCTGGGTCTCTTGAGCTTGGAGAAGAGGAGACTGAGGGGTGACCTCATTAATGTCTATAAATTTGTGAGGGGTGGCTGTCAGGAGGATGGAGCCAGGCTCTTCTCAGTGTCATCTGGTGATAGGACAAGGGGCCATGGTTGTAAATATGAGAAGGAACTTCTTCCCAGTGAGGGTGACAGAGCACTGGAACAAGCTGCCCAGGGTGGTTGTCCTCCTTCTCTGTAGAGGTTTAAGACCTGCCTGGCTGTGTTTCTGTGTGACTTGGTCTAGGTGATCCTTCTGTGTGAGGGGGATTGGGATAGATGATCTTTCAAGGTCCCTTCTGCTACCTGATTCTAGGGTTCTGTGGTTTCATGGCTGTCTTAGTGCCTGTGTGTCTGACACAGCATTTCTGAAAGCAACGATCTGTCCTTCGGCAAATGATTGTTTTTAAAAAGCACAAATGTCCTAAACATTTAGAGCTTTCCCACCGTCATACTGCAGTGACAGTGCCCCTGAGTCGTCAAGTGATGTTTCTTCTTGAGAATTACTTCTAAAGGGTGACTGTCAGAATAATGAGACCAGACTCTTCTCAGTGGTGCTCAGCAATAGGACGGGGCGGAGGGTGTAGGGAGGAAAGGGGCAGTAGGTTTAAGTTAGAACATAGTTTAATTTAAAGTTGTATGTAAGGAAAAACTTTTAGAGTGAGTGTAACGAAGCACTGGAACAGGCTGCCCAGAGAAGTTGTGGAGTCTCTGTCTCTGGAGACAACTGAATGTATTCCTGTGCGTGTGATCTGCCCTAGGAGAACCTACTTTTCAGGAGCTTTGAACTAGATGGAGTCAAGAGGTCCCTTCCAACCCCCACCATTCTCTGATTTAGCTATTCTCAACTAAAAAGCACAAAACAGGTTTCAGCAGGTTAGTATTTCTGAATCTTTATTAATAATTGAATCATTATTTATGCTTTTTTCTAGTTTTATAACTGTCTTCATCACCATGATACTTGGATTTATTTTGTGTCCAGTTTTTAATGTTCTCTGATTGCATCACCCTACTACATAAGAGGATAATCTTCCTCTTTTGATGGAACTGGGGTTTGTAGAAATAAAACTGTTTTGCTGGAGCTGTTTGCTAAAGGACTTCCATGGCTCCAGGCTTAATGAAAGGGCTTAAATAATATTAAAATGTCTCATTCTGAAGTTTGGAACAAAAAGCATTCATTCGTTTTTAATACTAGATTTTTTTACTCTTGGATTTTGAATTTTGACTTAAAGAATCCCTCTGCTTCTTCCATCAGAATGAAATACTAATTTTTTGGACGAGGTGGGGTTACTTAGGAAGGAAATTTCACTCCTCAGCAAAACCCTGTATAGCTGTGTTGCAGTTTGAGAACTGCCAGAATTTTCAGAGGTGCTTTCACGAAGAAGAAAAGTTGTGTTGTTTTCAGGGGGAACCCTTCCCTCAGTTGCCTGTCCTGGGGGAGGTGACACTGCCCTGGAGCCTTCCTCAGACAGGTCTGTCCTGGGGGACCTGTCCCCGGTTGCACAGGTCCCAGGACCCTTCTCCGGAAGGGTCTGTCCTGGGACCTGCCCCAGAAGGGCTGGCTAGGTCAGCCTATAAAAAGCAGGACAGGGTCTTTGTTCATGCCCTTTTTGGGGGCTGTGGCCTTGAAGGGAATACCCCCCACTGCCCCGGGAACAGGCGGTGGGAACCGCGGCTCCAGGGGGACTGCGACTCCGAGGGGGACCACGGCTCCTGAAGCAGCCGCGACCTGCAGCGGCTTCCGAACCAGCTGCGGCCCCGGCCTGACCCCACCCCTGGCGCGCACCTGCCACCGCGCGGTCTGGAAGCGACCCTGGCCGCAACTTGCCGCGGGTGCGCTGTCCCACCGCATCGCGGCTTCGCCACCGCACCGCGGTCCCGGACTGGAGAAAGCCGCGGACGCCGCCGCGCCCCGGACCCGAAGTGACGCCCCAAACCCAAAGTGGCCCCCCCGCTGCAGCAGCGCGGTGCCGCCGCACCGCGCTTGGACTGGAGAAGCAAGACTGGTGCAGATTTGCTGTCACGACCCCTCCACCTTGGACAGCCTTCAGCATTGGTGAGCTGGGCTACTCCTCTTCCCCCTGGAGGTGAGGCAGGAGAGGGAGAGGAGAGGATCTTTGGAAGACCCTCTTGGCCACGTGTGGAGTGTAGGGGGGTGCGGCCCTGCTGACGCAGCCATGCGGTCGGTCTCCACCTTGGATCCCACACGTGGCCGGGACCATGTGGCTGGGCCACCGCCATTTTGGAGAGACTGATCAGCAGGAGGAGAGGCTGTTTGTCATTTCTGCTGCTGAGAAAAGACTGGCAGCGCTTAAGTTTTGGGGGAGAGCTCCTTCGTACTTAGCTGAGGAAAGCAGAAGGACTTGGGAATCCTTAAACCTTGGATCCGAAAGACAGAGACTGGGTTCTTTGTTTGCTGCTGCACCAGAGGGATGCAGGGGTGGGCGCTGAGACACTCAGGCCATCCCGGACTGACATGCTCTCTTTTCCAGGTCTCTAAACTGGAAGAAGAACCAGGGCCCAAACTATAGTGATCTCCCATTGTATTTTCTTCAGGTTGTGTGATGGCATTTATGACACAGTTTCTAATTTGTGTGCACCGACTTGCGTAACCTGTTCTCCCATTCTGTATATAGTTACAGAGTTAATAAACCTTTCTGCAGTTTCCCTAAGCCATCCATTGTCTGGCAAATTTATCCGAGATGTCATTGAGACCTCACTGCTTTGCTTTCCTTTCTTTTATCTTAAATTGTGGTCCTGAACCCACCACAAGCTGAGACGACAGACAGTGTCTTCCTCACTTGTTCACCTGTTTGTCCCAAAGTAAAGGGGCAAGATTTGAGAGCTGTTCTGTGCTCCAGTGGCCTGATAAAATGTTCCTTCCTTCTTGTGAAACACAAGTGCTCAGCACTTGCACTTCATGTTCTTTGCTGCTGCAGCCACAATGAAATTCTGAAGGTTACATTTGATTATCTGTGCTCTTGGGTTTGATTTCACTTAGTTTTAGGAACCCCACTATTAAGAAAAATTGGTCAAGCAGTTTTGGTACAACCAAACAGAAATGAGAATTAAGAGTTTAGGTGGATTTCAAGAAGCTCTTGTTAGGTTCCTTTCCATCCCAGCTGGCCCCCAAGGCAGTGTGTATGTTTGGGGGATGCTCATCAGTGGCATTTGTTCTGTTCTTTGTAAAACGCCGCATTTGCCTTGTTGTCTTTTTGCTGTTGCTTACAGAAATGGGGGCAGCAGAGTTAGGCAGTTTGTAAATTGGGGGAATGTGATACCACAGGGAAATGCTGAGCATAGGGGTTAAGCACTAGTCCCCCAAAAGGTGGAGTTTTATTTAACTACCATGTCCAGAGCCAATACAGATATATCAGGAAGAGGATACAAGACCGTGTAGGATCTTTAGGCTTGAATTAATCTTACTGATATTTCCAGTTTGTTTGGGCTGTGTTAGGGAGCACAGATTGACCATGCTGTTCCATGCTCCCACTTGCTGTGAAATACTACTCTCTAGCATTGGAAACCCTGGACCAAACAGCCCATTGGTTTCACACAGAATCATTCAGATTAGAAAAGACCCTTGGGATCATCGAGTCCAACCATCAACCCTACTTCTAGAAGTTCACCACTAACCTGTATCACCCAACACCACATTTAAGTGTCCTTTAAACTCATCTAGAGATGGTGATTCAACCACACGCTGGGCAGCCCGTTCCAGTGCCTGACCACTCTCTCCATGAAGAGTTTTTTCCTGGTGTGTAATCTGAACATACCCTGTTGGAGCTTGAAACCATTCCCTCTGGTTTTGTCACTAATTACCTGTGAGAAGAGACCAGCACTGACATCTCTGCAATGTCCTTTCAGATAACTGTAGAGAGCAGCGAGGCCTTGTCTTAGCCTCCTCTTCCTCAAACTAAGCAGCCCCAACCCTCTCAATTTCTCCTCATAAGATTTATTCTTCAGTCCCTTCACAATCTTCATTGTCCTCCTCTGCTCTCGCTCCAGCACCTTGATGTCTCCGTTGTACTGAGATGCCCAAAACTGGACACAGTACTCAAAGTGCGGTCTCACCAGTGCTGAGTACAGGGTGATGATCACCTCCCTACTCCTGCTGGACACACAGTTTCTAAGACAGGCCAGTATATCATTTGCCTTCTTGGCTACTTGGGCACACTACTGGCTCATACTCAGCCATCTGTCAGTTAGAACTCCCAGGTCTTTTTCTGTCAGACTGCTTTCCAGCCACACTTCCCCAAGCCCGTAGTGTTGTGTGGGATAGTTGTGACCAAAATGCAAGACCTGACACTTGGCACTGTTGAAACCCATACAGTTATCCTCAGCCCATCCATGCAGTCTGCCAGGGTCCCTCTGAATAGCCCTACTGTCCTCCAGCAGATCCACTCTCTCCCAATGTGCAAACTTATGAGGGTGCACTCGCTCCCCGCATCAAGAAAACTGATAAAGGTGTTGAACTGGAGCAGCCCCAGCACTGAGTCCTGGGGGACACCGCTCGTGACTGGCCTCCAAGCGGATTTGGCTCCACTGACCACAACTTTGGTCCCAGCCATCCAGCCAGTGTTTCACCCAGCAGAGTACGTGATCGTCCAAGCCATGGGCAGCCTCATTCATGAGGATCTTGTGGAGGACAGTGTCCGAGGCCTTACTGAAGTCCAAAGAGACTACATCGACAGGCTTTCCCTCATCCACTAAGAAGACCACCTTATCATAAAACACAATCAGGTAGGTAGGACCTGCCTCTCATGAACCCAGGCTGACAAGGCCTGGTTGATCTTTAATTGTTCCATTTGGTGGTTTTGATGTTACACATTTGTGAGATTCCCTGTGTTGTTCTGAGACTGTTTCCCCCCTGTGACTGCACTGGTTTGAGGAACAAACAGCAGCTTCTGGGGGTTCTGGGCATAGGTATAGGGATATACCCAGCTGCCTGTGCAGCTGCACTCGGACACGCAATGCACTGCTTTCGTGCAGATGACTTCTTTCCATTACGAAAAAGTACATGTAGCCGGAGTCACGGGAGAACTGCTTGAGACATCCAGTCTGCAGTGGGCTTGTGCAAGCAGCCTGACTGGCAGACACAGCAGAGAAGTTCATTTTGTTGTTGAATAGCTTCGATAACAAAGGCTGAGTATTGCTAAGGTGGCTTCTGGCTCTGCTGCTCAAGGTGAAGTTGGTTGGGTTGCCATGTACACCTGTGGATCTGTTTGCAGAGGAGCTTCATTCCCACATCTGTGGTTTAAGATTTTCTTTTTTCCCTTTGTACAAGGGGAGTGACTGAAGAGATTGGCCCGCTCAGATGCAAGTACAGATCAGTTTTATGAAGGATCTTACCTTTCTTTTCATCCTGTCTCATTTTGGCTTCTTTTTGGCAATCTACTCCCGTTAGCTGTCAGAACTGACTCTGGGGGCTTGCGTGTGCGCTGCGGTTAGGTCTGGTAATTCCTCGTTGCGCTGCTCCTCAGGCAGCTCTTGCTAATGCAGATGTGAAGGTATTTCTGTTCTGGCTTGCTGCAGCGTGCGTGCGCTTGCTGAATTTTCTTTCCATTTGCTTGTAGGATGTGTTTTCTGTGTGGATTTGTGAAGGTAGAGTAACTGTAGCTGATTATTCTGCCCTTTTCAGTGATAGTAGTCAGTATCCAGCTTCACAGAGCCGGTGGTTTTTGCATTCGTTGTTTATGGCCCCGTATACAGGACTGTCGTTGCCAGTTGTTCTCTGTGCTGCAGGTTTTAACCTCGTTGTTGGGCTCTCCGTGCTGTCTGCCTAGATAATACAAATATTGCATAAATATAGATATCTCTACAACTCTGGCTGGGTTTTTCTGTAACTTATTTTTGTCAGGATTCCATTGTATGTCCTTTCAAAAGAAATTCTGTTCAGTGGTTACGGGCTTGATGAAAAATGTCCTAAGGTTAGTTTGAAAAACTAAGATGATCGGAACAGACAGTTTCTTTTTACAGTTTAGTGCTTATAGAAGTGTGTATAATTCTTGGTTGAAGTCTTAACGTGGTTGTGTTGTTTTTTAAGGCAGAATATGTGAAATTTTGGAAAAATGATTGTGTGGTAATGCAGATACTGAAGGCTGAGTTGTTAGAAATGTAATGATACTTTCCAGTGTTCATGCAGTGTTGGAAATGCGTAACTAATGGCAGTGCAGGATGCGGGTCCTATTAAAAGCAGCCTAGCAAATCTGGCATTGTGTGGGTTTTATCAATTTTTATGTTTAATCTGGATTAGCAGATGGAGCAAAATTGTAAACAAAAAGGAACTGGCTTACGTTTAATTTTGACTCTTTCCTGTTAATACCTTTTTTTCCCCAGGCAGCTGTCTGATCAATGGCAAAATTCATAGCAGCTTCCCAATTATTCAAGATCTCTATTAATTGGAGTTCCTTCTCCATGTGAAAAATAGTTCTCTCGTTAGCTGTTTTGCATATGAAAGATGAAGACAACCATTTTTCTCATGAGATTAAAAGAATAAATAAAACAATTAATTAGAATGAAAGTATTTTCTAAACTTAAGGGAATTAATAACAAACAAAGCTGCTGGAGTAGCCAGTTTTAATTTGGCAGCTTGCAAGTACAACTTAATGTGGAAGATGACTTTATGCAAACACTTTTATTCCATGGTAGTTTAAGAACCATACTCAGCTGCATCGCTGAAGCAATGTAGATCTTGGGGTATTAAGTATATTTTGCTGCTTTTGCTGTCAGATGCAGGAATGACTTGCTCAGATTTGAGGGGAAAAAACCCAGAAGTTAGTGCTGGAAGTGCTAACGCTGTTCTCTCTGTGTCTCTCTGGTGATACTGCTGTCAAAATCCTGCATTGAAAACAAAAGGAAAATTGTACTGATGAGTTCTGTCATTTTGTGGTGGTGTGGAGAAGAAGCTTCTGGAGATCAATGGTACTCCTCTCTCCACCCTCAAAAAACCAGCTTGGTCTAAACCAGCAAGAGCATCCCTGAGCTTTAACTGTACTACAGGGGCCAGCGGTACACAGCAGTCTTCAGCCTGGTTCTTATCTGCCTGAGGACTCTGTGAGCAGGATCAGGACTCTGCAAGCAGGAACTTCTGGCAGCTTGGCAGAGGGTCAGTCTGGGACTTTGGTTTTATTTGGGTTCCTTTTTCGTTCTCATGTTTTCTTTGTTTGTTCTTTGCAAAGTCTTTTTAGGATGCTCTTGCTCCACCTGTACAGTAGTGAACTGTCCTTCACCTGTGCCGGTGAAGACACTTTTGGAAGTCCACAGTATTTTTTTCAAGAGATTTGGGCTTGTAAAGAGGAGTGAGAGCTTTCTCATGTCATTACTCCCAAAGAAAATGTATCATTGAACCATAATCTCACTGAGTCTAGTGAAATGGCACAGTGCTGGGCTACTGAAATTACTCTGTGTGTCTCACAAAGCAGAATTTCTACACAGAAGAGTGGAGGCATCACTGTGCTTGGTGTTGACTCTGCTGCATTGTGGCGTGCGAGCGCCTCAGACCTACCTTCAAGGATCATTGTCTTGCAAACCTGTGTTCTTGGAGTCACTTAGATGCTGTAGAAAAGTTTTAAGGTAAAGTCACAGTTGGGAAAAGTGTTGATGCAGCTCAGCTTCGTGATTCTTCAGTCCTAGCTATCTTTTAGTGTAATTTGTGTGCTGTGGTTGCACAGTCTGCTGCATTACTCAGTCTGTGCTCTAAAGCAAGAGCAGCGCAGCAGCCTGGGCTGGCACAGCAGCTTGGGCAGCGCTGCAGCAGGTACTTGACCCGGAGAGAGGAGACTGGTCACAGGAACAGATCTTCCTTGCTGTCTTCTGATTTCCAGTTTCCAAACTGCAAGGTAGGAACAGGAGGTTGCTCTGATGCTATGAAGAAGTTAATAGTGTGACTGCAGGTGCTTGTTTTGATGAGGATGTCTCTCTGGCTCTCTTGGAGTGCTGTTGTGAACAACCTTTGATCCCTGGATGGAAAGCTTGCCATTTCTGTTGCATGTCAGAAGTACCGGACTCTGGCTTATCTTTCCCTGATCACTGACCAGGCACAAATAATGAATTTATTAGACTGAATTAATCTCTGAAAGGAAATGGTCTGAAATCCGTCTGGTAGAGTGACGAAAAGCAATCTCAATGAAATACTAGAAAAGCAACTGTAGAAGGAAGTTCTTTGTTGGCAGAAAGCTGAATAGGATGACCTGAGGAGAGTCCTCTTCCTGATGTAAGCAGTGGATCCTGAGCACAAGGTTTCCAAATGCATTCTCAGGAGACTAAGAATCTGAATGCACTTGTTCCAGCTGATCTTCTCTAACATGGTTTCCTCAGTGAGTATCAGGCCGTGGGTAGCTTTAGTGTGGTGGGGGAGCATGGTCATATACACAGCGAAGCTAAGCATGCATCTTAACCACCTCAGTTCAGAAGCCACTGAGATGCTGCCCGACCTCAAACTATGGTGCTAACGAAGAAAAATAATGAGTCATTTTAGCTCTGTGTTTAAACCTGCTACCAATCCCAGTGACTGGAGATAAATGACAGGTTCTTGCTGTCTGGCTGTTGTGTACGCACACAATTTCTAGAAGGTACCTGCAGCAATAGACTGCATTTTTTTCCCCAGTAGCAGTCAGAAGCTGGCTGAGCATGTCAGGAGTTTGCCTTTCACTACAGAAGCTGGTGGCATCCTCTCAGTCTAGTGAAACCTTGTTTGGTGAATGTGGGTGTGAGTGTAGATGCAGTTCTTTTTAAACTCCTGAGCACTCCTTAGGGTTACAACTTGTGTTGTCCTTTAGCTCCAAGGCAGTAGAAGACACTGTCCCAAAACTTTATGTGAACTCTGGGTGATGCAGTTGTACCAGCTTAAAAAACTTTTGAAACTTTGGTCTTATTTTGCCCAAGATTACTTTTAGGTTTGCTGGAAACAAATGTCCATTGGAAACAGCTTTCTTGCAGTTTTATTTTAATACACTTGCAAGATTGAAGTTTCCAGTTACAGATAAACTAGTTTTGCTTCCAAGTCTGACTGGGAAATGGTTAGTACTGATAGTCCCTCAGTAAGAGAAGTCATTGTTCCTTTTTGGCACTACCTGCAAGTACAGTGAGTAGCTGAAAAGCAGCAGACTCTCTTAAATCTCTTAGCTTGTTGTTCTTCAGGGTAGTGCATTCTGGAGTATTTCTAAAGGCTGTCCTTGGATCACACGGACTTGGTCCCCTCACATCAACTACTACTCCTGGTGGTATGAGCTCGGCCTTGCTGTAGTGCTGGGGGTTACATATGCCGGGTGCTCCCAGTGCCTGCTGGCGTGGAGCCCTCTTGCTCACCACCCAGCCTCGTGGAACTCCTTGAGCCAGCAGTGGAGCAGTCCTTTGCCTGCATGCAACCTCGCTGCTCATGCTGTGCAGTTTAAAGACAAAATGCTTCCTGCTAATTATTAACGGTTACTGTGTAGGAGCAGACTCATTATAGGGGCATTGAACCCTGTCCTGTTGGCCTTTTCAGCACCTGAACAATGCCAGAGTGGGGAGGAATAAATGAGAGAGAGACTGGAGTGCACCAATTAGTCCCAAGATTAGTCCTGAAAGAGGATTGCAATTTCAAGGCCAAAAAGAGTAGGGAGTGGGTAAAAGGATTTGAAATTAGATTATAGGATCTGAAAACGCCTTTCTTTTGTGAAGGAAATAAATCGGTAGTTTTGCTCAAGCCAGTGAGACAATCCAGTTTAGAAGCTGAAGTAGATGTGTGTCCTGTTCTTTAACTAAGTTGATCCCTGGCTGCATTTGTTAGTGCTTCCTGTGCAATCAAAATGTTTTCAACAAACAAAATCACTCAGGAAAGCTCTTGCCTTATCAAAAGGCTCATTGTTTTTCAGAAAGCTTATTTATGTCCCCTAAAAGGAGAGCCAAGGAGAGGAGGCAGATTGAACTATTTTTCTTCTTTGGGGAAGCTTTTTTCGTGGTGTTACTGTGAGACCATCACCAGAGTCACCCTTCGCCTGCTTCCACAGGCAGATGCTTAAAGAGGTCTTCCAGTGTCAAACTGGCATGGTAGCAGACCTCATCTTGCTTCTAAGGAGTAGTGGGCAAGATCAGGTTGTGCGTGGAAAGTACTGACTGAGAAAAGTCTCTCTTGATAGAGGGGATCCTTACTGTCTGTGGAGAAAATCACTAAAGTAGGATGTTCTGCATACTGTTCTTGGAGTTGAGCTGGGACTTGTCTGTAAACACGGGTTTTAATTCCCATCCAAAGCTCTTGTTAAATGCTAAATCGTGTCTATTTTGGGTTTTATTTCATTATACTGCTCTTACGTAATCTGATGAACCTGTCTTGTGGCTTTCTAGCCTTCACAACTTCTAGAGCTACCCCCAAAAAGAGATCAAGAAATGAACCCTTCAGTAGATTATTTCCATGCAAATTAATGAAGAAACAGAAGCCTAGTCCTGTCTGTGTGACTTACAGAACAGCTTTAAGAAGTCTTTTGTTGGGAAATGGTTCCATGCTGAGATGCTAAAGGCTCTACGAAATAGACTTCGACTTTCTGAAATGAAATAAAGACAGTAATAAAAATCAAAATGCATTGGCAGAAAGAGCTAATGTGGAGGAGGAGACAATTTAAACACGGGTCGGCGGTGGCAATTGAGTGGTAAGACTTCTTCGATGTCGGACAGACAAGTGGTCTGAAAATGATTCAGAGTGCAGGGAGAACAAGGGTTTCTGCTGGTGGCATACAAGCCTTGTTTTACTTGAAATCTGATTTCTTAGCTATCTACAACTTAGGTGCAGGGCTTTCTAAAAAGACTTGTTTGTTGAGGACGCTGCAGCTGAACTGAAAACCAAGCACGGGTGGCACCTGCTGCACCTAGCAGAGGCAGCTGTCTGGATAGTCAGTGCTGCAAGTGGCTGGGCTTGCTGCTTACCGATGTTTCATTAGTTACTCTGTGTTGGATGGAAAGTTCAGTGGTGCACTCTGTATGGTACTGAAAAAAAGGGTCTTGCCTGTCAGTGAGACTACCAACACAAGGATCAGCTGGAGTGGTCTGGCAAGTCATTTGCTCCTTCTTCCCCGTCATGATTGTAGTAAGCGGATTCCTGGTTTGGAACAAGCTTGGAGGCAGAGACCCTTGGTTAAGAGTTTCCCTCCCCTACATTCAACTCCCCAGAGAGAAGAGAGAGAAGCAACAAATAAGCCAAGAGCACTGGGGTGCGAGTGAAAGAAAATAACCTTTGTAACGCAGGATAGTCAGTGTAGACAGAACTGAAGCAGAGCCACGCCAAGATGTAGAGTAACCCCCACAGAGCTCTTCCCACTGTGACAAGCCCTCTCTCTCCACCCATCTACCTCCCACCTCAAGAAACCTGACAAGGCAAATGCAGGTGGCTCCCAGCAGCTCAAAGGGAGGGGAGGCAGAACAGCAGCCACGGGCAGTCCAGCATCTCATGACACGCAGAAGCAACAAGTGCAGGGGTCCACTGGCTCACAGCAAACACAAAGGGTCCAGCGGCTCATAGCAGGCAGAAGCAGCAGGCGTAGAGGTCCAGGTAAATATCTGGAGTGAAGGGATGAAGAAGGAGAAGCTTGCTGCTCACCCCAAATCAGAGTCCTTTTATCAGGCTGAAGGGTAGGGGGAAGGACTCTGCCTTCTGAACTTTGGGGTTCAGAAAGCCTTCAGCTCCTGTAGGAGCTACAGCTGTTGTTTCCCTAATGGGCCATTGAGATTAACAACATCTGGGCTGACAGCTCTTTACACCTCTTAACAACTCAGCCTCCCTGAGCAGCATTCTTTAGCTATCTAGGATGTGTGTTTTTTTCTGCCTCCTTTATTGTCGCTACAGTTCTTGTTTTGGGGAATAAAAGGAAAGGAAAGGTGATACCCAGAATCTATTCTCCTAACCTAGAACAGCTATAAATGAATTGCCTCGTTAATATTTAAAGTCTTACATCTCTTTCAGTTTTTGACTGATTAATATCATTGCACTAGGATGAGCAGGCCTGAGGTCATCTGCTGTGTTGCAAGGCATGGTGACTTTCTGTCATTGTGCTTTAGAAGGCTCCAGTACTATCTGGGGATGTCAGGGTGTCAGCATCTCTTTCTGAACACCAGTGAACCGTAATTAATTGTTTCCTGTAATCTAACTCATCGATTTTTCTACATTTGAGGTGATCCAAGCTTTATCCCAAAGATTAATTACGGAGCGCGAGTGAGGCTGTACAGACACTCAGGAACATATTTTTACTAGTCAATGCTAATGAGGGCTTTTTGCAACTGCATTGGCAGATACTGCTTCAGCTGCAAGGAGGGTCACACAGTCTCTGACACATAACTGTACCCATCCTTAGCAGCTGCTTTCGGTGGCCACAAAGATTGTGCTCTTCGTTAGGGAAATACCTCTGGTTTTGGGGTTGCCCACCAGCAGATGGAACTCCCAGAACCTTCTGTTTTGTTGAGGAGAGAGTTTGTGGTCTCTTCCACCTACCGATAAAGCACAGGGGATTTGGTTTTATTCTTTAAGTTTGTTGACCTTTATCCAGAGGTAGTGAATGGCTTAGATCATGTCTCCAGGCGTATGTATTTTGTCAGAGGTTTGGTACCAAACTGCTATTTGGGTAGACTCTGCAGAAACAGTAATTTACGTATTTGTGACTTTTTTTCACGTTCATAATCTTTTTTTCAACCTTCCTCTTGAAGTTGCAGCAGAGTGAAGCAGAGATGCAGAAACCAGTATGTCATCATAAAAGTAGTTGACCACCCACCTACACCTTTCTTCATGCAGCCTTTATTTCTGCCTTCTGATGGGAGAGGTTCTTCCAGGGAAGCTGTGTTGAAATAACAATGCTGTGAGACAGTTTCTGGAAGAGTAGCCTCCTCCTTGGTAGAGATACATCAGTCGTATGAAGTAACACTGGCTTAAAGCTAGAAGGGTGAGTTCTTGCTGTAAATTATGCAAAGTTCAGCTTTTCCTTAGTGACTTCCTTACTTCATGCAGGTATTACTGTAACTTGAGGGAATTATTAGAATGTTATTAATTATAGTGTTAGTGTTCTCAACAGGCTGAGCAGCTGCTCGGAGACGTAAGGATTAGGGATAGAGATGCACACTGAATTTTATTTCTGATTACAGGTGGGAGGTTTATGTTTCTGCTAAGGTGAAAGTGGCTAAAGATAATTTTAAAAGAAGTCAAAATGAAGTCCTCTGAGTATACATTTGCAGCTAGGTTTGCAGAATGTGTGAAATTTGTTATTTCATAGCTCTGCTTTGAAAACGTTAAGTAGAGGATTCTGGGAGCTGGGTTCTGTGGTTATTGCTACTGTGAAAATAGGAGTAGTCTTCCAGAGGTATGGATCACGTACAGTCCCCAGCCACAGTTCAGTGGGGCTTCATCTTTTGGCAGAGGCTGTAAAGAGGGAAGGGATTTCTGAGCGTAAATAGCTGTGAGGTCTCATCTGCTCTACCCCTAGCATTTGAGAATTTGCTTAGCTGAAGACTTTTCTGGACTCAGTGGCAAAGTCCCATCTTCTCCTGAGTTCATTGGGCTGACAGGTTAGAATTTAGTCAGAATTCTGCTGTTTGAGTTGCATTTACTGGGCGGTGGAGGGTACATTTAGAGTTCTGCTTTAAGTTTCTTCTGCCTGAAGCCGGAGGCATTTGGGACCTGCTTAGGAGAAACACTGAGCTGTTGTAGGTGCAACTGATGTCAGTCAGGAATGAGGAGCCCTAATATGACCTAAGCATGGATTGTCAGCAGGGGCCTGGAGCTGATAGTGGGCACAGGCATCTGGGGGCTGGTCCTGGTCTGCTACGATTTACTGAGCCTTTCGGAGGTGTGTAGTTACCTCTGTGTGTATGTTTTTCTTTCTGTGAATGAAAACTGTTTAGCTCTGTGAGTGATAGGATTGATGTGTTTGATGTCTCTGCAATGCCTTTGAATGCAAAAAACACTGTATTGTTGTCCCTCTGTTTCCCCTTGTAGTCTGTGTCTACAGTGTGGTGGTGGGTGCTGTAGCTGTTTGTGTGTATTGATCTGTTGTGTGTGTCGTCCCCCCCCGCTAAAATACAGCTTTGAATTCTTCACACTGAGTAATCACAGGAATGTGAATGAGTAAAAACTGGCACATTGTGACAGTAATTTTTTTATGCCTGTGGTGGTTTGGCCCTGACTTGAGGCCAGATGCCCACCAAAGCTGCACACCCCACACCCCCCTCCCAGATAGACAGGGGAGAGAAAAATCACTAGGTCAGCAGGTCGAGACAACAATACTTTAATTAAGCAGAAAGCAAAATACACACGTGGAAGCAAAGGTAGATAATAAAGATCATTCTCTGTTTCCCATCAGCAGAAGGTGTTTATCTGCTGTTCTGGGAAGCAGGGCCCTAGACACATAATCGTTGCTCTAGAGGACCACCAATAAATGCCCCTTCCCTTCCTTCTTTCCCCTCACTTTTATGTCTGGGCTGATGTCATATGTTCTGGAATAGCCCTTTGGTCAGTCTGGCTTGGCTGGCCAGGCCCATCCCTCAGCCCACCTCAGATGTGGAAGAAGTTGGGGAAGAAAACTTCCCCAGCCTTGGAGGGGGTGAGCTGTGTGAGCTTGCTCAGCAGCAGCCAAAGCACTGGGGTGTTATCAACACTCCCCAGCTACTGCCCCACACATGGTACTGGGATGCCATGGGGAGGATCAGCTCCATCGTCGCTAAACCAAATGCAAAGACTTAGCAATGTCTTTCTGAAAAGGTATCCCTAAGGGTAACTTGATGTTTGTTAGATTTTTGTGTTGGTGACAGAAGCACCCTCAAACTGTAATTAATCTTCTGAGCACCTTGCACATCACACAGTATGATCTTTAGGCAGTGAATTTTTGGGGGATAAGAGTGTGATCACTGAATGCAGGACTTATGTAGTGGGTCTGCAGCAAGACATAAAATAGAGCTAATAAAAAATGTAATTGAGACTTTACAAATATGTGAATACTTCTGTTTACTATTATCATCATCATCATGTTTTCAGCTTTTGTGTGACTTTGTGACATGCGCATTACACACTTCGGTGTATGGCCCAGTGTGCTAGTTTTGCTCATCGAAAGCAAAATCCAGTGACTTATGATAAACATGAGGAATTTATGAACAGAAAGAAGTAAACAAAGGGTTTTAAGAGATAGAAAAACTGTGGTTAGAGTCTTTTGCCCCCACCCACCGTTTTTCCAACCCCTTTTCCCAGTATGGAGACTGACCTGTTGGAGAGTAGTTTAGTAGAAAGAGACCTGGGGGTCCTGCTGAACAGCAGGATGACCATGAGCCAGCAGTGTGTTCTACTGGCAACTGACAGCAGCCTCACAGCTACAGGCCCTGGTTCTTATGAGGGATTTTAACTACCCAGATATTTGCTGGAAGACCTACTCAGCCAGCCACCCACAGTCCAGGAGGTTCCTCCAGTGCATTGGTAACAATTTCCTGAAGCAAATGGTGGAAGAGCCCACTAGGAGAGGAACACTGCTGGATCCTGTACTCGCAAATAAGGCAGGTCTAGTTGAAGCAGTGAAGGTTGAAGGCAGCCTTGGGTGCAGTGACCATGAGATGGTGGAGTTGAGGCTCTCGTGTGGCAGGAACAGACTAGCTAGCAGAATCACAACCCTGGACTTCAGGAGGGCCAACTTTGGCCTTTTCAAGCAATTGCTGGGGGACATCCCATGGGACAGGGTACTGGCAGGTAAAGGGGCCCAAGACAGCTGGTTAACGTTCAGAGACCACTTCTTTGAAGCAGAACACAAGAGCATTCCAACAGGCAGGAAGTCAAGGAAGGGAGCCAGAAGACCAGCATGGTTAAACAGGGAGCTGCTAGGCAAACTGAGTAAGAAGAAAGCCTACAGGTCATGGAAAGACGGGATGGCCACTTGGGGTGA